>SKCR01028798.1:0-82458 GCA_019454045.1 Zanthoxylum bungeanum | reverse complement strand
TCAAAGTTAAATATATATTCATTTATTGTATTTCAAATGCTTAATCTTTCCTTGGGACATATTATAGAAACCAACATTTCTTGTAGTATATCGGATGGAACCCAGACATAACTTCCGTAGCCGATTTCGAATGGACGGTTAATGCGGTCTGTACTTGGGATACAATTCCACGTACCACTTGGAAAAGTGCTCACATGTGTGTTTGTGTCCATATTAGTTAGTTATCTTCTTTTGCCACCACGTCATAGCATGCTTACTTAATGCATAATTGCATCCTTAAGTGTCTTTTTTTGCATTATGTACTATTGTTGACTCTTTTATTTATGCATGTAAATGTAATGGCTATTTGTTTATGATATATGTCTATGAAATCACATGTTCGTCATCATTTGATTCACCTTTATGTATGCTTGCGTGGTTAGTATGTGCTTGTGTTTCCATGAAAACAAATGCCAATGAAGTTGTATGGTTGCTAGACTTGATGTACTTTCAAGCATGCATCTTAATGTGAAATACATGAATTAGGTGTTAAGTTTTTTATCTTTGTGCATATAGATTTAGAAGATGATACTCTTGGAAATAAGTGTTACTTAAGCTTGATTAAATTATTACACAAATCTTTTCATTACAATTGACATAAGTAAGGACCATTCCGAACCCAACGGTTTGAGGTCTTCCCTTGCGAGGCGTGAGTGCGGCTTAAATCTCATTTTTCCCAGTTCACACCGTGGTGGCGACTCCATTATTCTCCGGTTTAGTCCCCCGCGGGCTACTCCATACTCCCAACCGGGCCGTAAGCCCGAAACAGAATGCGTCGTCCAGTTTCTGTGTCCCACAGTCTGGCGACTCCACTGGGGATAGAGAATCAGCCCCGAAATATTGTCTTGTAATGTTTGGATTTATGTTCTAATTGACCGTGTCTATATTGGATAAAATGGGGGTTTAATCAAGGGCATTTTGAGGCTATGTAATGGTTTGGTGTCTTCCTTCATTCACTACCTTCCTAGAAGGAAAGGCTGTGAAGGCACCTATATAGCCATCTACCCTTAGCCTATTGTGATGGACTAATTTGGAGGACTCGTTGTTTATTCCTGTCACCAAGCGATAAGAGCCTAAGAGGCTATGGTACTTAAGATAGCCTCGCTCCACCCTCCTTCTAGGGAATCTACAACGGGAAATCCATTTGACAGTCAGTCACACACCATAGCTCATTGGCACGTACCTTAGTGTATAAAAAAGGGTGCGCTCACTTGGTCGCTCGAACCCTTGATTGGGGAGACCTAGTTGTAGGCCATCCTTCGCCGGTGAGAGCCTTTGTCTACACTCTTGCGAACCCACCCATAAACCGGGTTTGTATGGTTAAAGTAACAATTATTTCCTTAAATATGTGCTTGTGGATCATCCTCATTTGGATGCAGTTGGACTATTGTCAGATATGCGAACTTGCTGGGCCATTTAAACTGGGGCGAGTTCGTACCTTATGACCATTAGGCCCAAAGCTTCTGAAATATTGATGGGCCATTCTGTAGAAATCATTGTTTTTATGTTTGCATTATCTTTCTTTTATGCTTGTGTTTGGGAACATCGTCGTTTGGATCCATTTGGACCATGTCATGGGGATATGGGCTTGTTGGGCCATTTAAACTGGGACAAGAACGTATTTTATGACGATTGGGACAAAGGCTTCTAAGTGATTGATGGGCCACTTTGTGCTTGTGTTCAGAACATTACCATTTGGATTTAGTTGGGCTTCTTGCCATGAGATGTGAACTTGCTGGGCCATTTAAACTGGGACGAGTTCACTCCTATGGCAGTTAGCCCAAAAGCTTCTAAAATGATAACGGGCCGATTTGTTTGAAAATTTTAGTTGATTTAGTATGTTATATATGTTACATGCATCTCATGCACCTCATACATACATATGTCATGTTAACACCTTCTATGTCTCAAAAATACATCATAGATACCGCTTGGGTTAGAGAAGGAACAAGGCTCATTAAAAGAACAGTAACAGTTATGAGTGAATCTGGTAATGAGGTATCCCGTATGGATCAGTTAGAGAATGGTCTCGCCAAGATTACTGAACAGTTGCAAGCCTTGACTACTGTTGTGGCTGGTATGGCTGTGCCCCGTGCTAGGGGAAATTCTAAGAATGTGAGGCGTGAGGAGCCTCCAAATGGGTTGGGGGATGATATCCCCACTTTTGATGATGATATGGCAGAGTATGCAGTAGGCAGATTATCTGGGTCTCAGGCAGAGTTACAGAAACTTCGGGATCAGGTTGAGTCAGTTACCCGCAAGATGAGTGGTAAGAATGAAGATTTGCTGGATTATGACACACTGACTTTCGAGGAACAGTTGCCGGCACAGTTCAAGATACCTGATATGGCTAAGTTTAACGGGAATGGGGATCCAAGGGTACATCTTCGACAGTTTGTATCAGTCATGAGTTCAGTTGGCCTATCTCATCAGCGCCAAGTACAGAAAATGTTTGGAATGTCGCTCGAGGGAGCTCCCGTGGTGTGGTACCACAGTTTGGAGAAGAAAGTGAAGGAAGATTGGAGGGAGTTGGCTGATGCTTCCTGAAGCAGTATGTCACTGACCTAGAGATCGATCTGTCACTCTCCCGATCTGGAGAATGTTAAGCAGAAATCGGAGGAGAGTTTTAATAAGGAGTACGTGGACCGATGGAGGGGTCAGTTGTTGAAAATGCAAACTAGGCCCTCGAGAATGACCAATTAAAATGATCATCAAGGGCACCAAGCCCTCCATCTATGGGAAGCTAAGGAGGATGACCTCCATGATTACTGATTTTCGGCAGTTGAGGGAAACTGTCATGGATATTGAGGAAGAAGAGGCCGAAAACAGAAAATTCTATGGTCTGAACAGGAGGCCCATTGGGGGGACATCGGGAACAAAGCCTATTTCTACTGAGATTGCCGCTATCCGGAACCGGAGATTCTCCAACTTGGGTAGGCCCTTTGTCGAAAGTATTGGAGAAGTTGAAGAGACAAGGACTTTTGTCACCCCTAGAAGCCAAACCATTACCCAATCCCCCACCATCACACTATAACCTAAGCCTTTACTGTCACTTTCACCAATAAAAGGGCCATGACACCGACAACTGCGCCCGACTCTGCCATGAAATCCAATACCTGATAGACTCCAAGAAAATACCTAACCCAGAAACAGAACAGCCTGACACACACAGAAACCCCTTACCCAACTACCGTGTCATACCACCACCAGCCTATATGATCAATTCTGGCCTCCCAGAAGACCTTGTCCTAAAATCCTTTCACCCTCAAGCCTTTTGCCTGGGAATCTAGGATAGTACTAGTGAAGATGAGATTGAGCAGGGGAAAAACTTTTTGCTTGATTTCTCTAGCAGTGATGAGGAAGAAGTATGGGAATGACGCGCATTGGTCATTTTTACAATGATATGGCAGAGAAGGGTAAGAAAGTTTTGGCAGATGGTAGAGAAGTGGTTGAGACTGTAAAAAATACTAAGGGGGATATAGTGCTGAGGCAATTGAGGAAGACTAGAGCCCAAGTGAGTATCTGGGAACTGTTATGTGCATCTCGGGAGCATAGGCAGGCCATGGTCGAGGCCTTGAGCAAGATTGTGGTACCGGAAGATGCCAACCCTGCAATGTTTGTTGGGTCGGTTCAGAAAGAAGCTTTGCATATATCTTTTTCTAAGGATGAACTCCCGGCGGAGGGGAGAAATCATAATAGGCCTCTATTTATCAGGGCCGAGGTGAGGGGCAAGAGAACTTCATGTGTGATGGTGGATGACGGTTCGTCCATCAATGTGTGCCCGCTGAAAATTCTGGCGAGATTGGGTATGAAAGCAACAGACTTGGACCCCTCCAGCATGACTATTAAGGCTTATGATGACAGTAAAAGGGGAGTCGAGGGTACTTTTGGCTATGGTCAAGGTAGGCCTATTGAAGATGAAGTTGAGTTTACAGTGCTGGACATCCCGCCACTTTTTGCCTTTTGTTGGGAAGGCCTTGGTTTCACAAACTTGGGGGCGTGCCTTCCACTTTACATCAGATGATCAAGTTCCCGTATGAGGGAGAAGTTGTTACTATCCGGGCTGAGGTAGATAATGTCGTGGCTGCCTTGGAGATACAACCTTTCACGAGGTTTCAGGTGTCAGCTACTTTTGAGGAGTGGGTGGATCCTAGGGTGGCTAGGATCATGAAAAAAATGAAGTTTGAGCCGGGTGAAGGTTCAAAATTGCCAGATTTCAGAGGACAGACTACTCGGAAGGTTTGGGGTACAATCTGATGAAGAAAAGCCGAAGGTCAAGAAAAAGGCCTGAAACTGATGGAGTGTTTTGTGAAAGCTTCAGGATATCAAGGGGAGCCTGAACCTGTGGAAGTTAATGGAATTGTGGTACCTGGGTTTGAGATCTTCCAGGATATGTTGGGTAAGAAGCTGATAGTTGAAGAAATTGTGGAGAAAGAAGAAGAGAATTGGGAGGAAGAACTAATGAAGTTGGAGAGCCTGACTCTGGGAGAGGACGAAAAGTCTGAGGAATACCTGATTGCAGAGAAGAAAGTGTCTATAGATGATGAAGACATTTACCTTCCTGATTTGTTTGAATGTACTTCTGCATTATCCAATAAAAGACATTTCTTTTGCTTACTTGCCTGAGTCATTTCATTTACTCTGCACGAATCAAGCATATTTGACATCAGTTCAGCCAGAACTACTGCATTTAACTTGGGTACACTTGAGAACCCCAAGGAAATTCTGATTGCAAGTGAAGTAACCTCCGAAGAGAGGGAGAAACTAGAAGAAGTGTTGGTCAGATATGCCAAGTGTTTGCTTGGTCCTATGAGGACATGCCTGGGGTAGACAGAAACATTGCCCAACACACAATACCAACTTATCCAAATATGAGGCCAGTAAAACAGAAACTCTGACGGATGAGACCAGAATGGGCTGAGAAAGTCAGAGAGGAGGTTAAGAAACAGATAGATGTGGGGTTCTTGGAAGTAGTAAAGTATCCTGAGTGGTTGACTAATACAGTGCCAGTGCCAAAGAAAGACGGGAAGGTCAGAATGTGTGTAGACTACAGAGATCTCAACAAGGCTTGTCCGAAAGATGATTTTCCTCTGCCGCATATAGATGTTCTGGTTGATAGTGCGGCTTTATCTGCTATGTATTCATTTGCAGATGGATTTTCAGTTTACAATCAGGTTCTAATGGCTGA
The DNA here is from genome assembly GCA_019454045.1 of Zanthoxylum bungeanum. Taxonomy (NCBI): domain Eukaryota; kingdom Viridiplantae; phylum Streptophyta; class Magnoliopsida; order Sapindales; family Rutaceae; genus Zanthoxylum; species Zanthoxylum bungeanum. The sequence continues at coordinate 77,231 of SKCR01028798.1, read as the reverse complement.
GGAAGACAAACATAAGACTGCATTTGTTACTGAGTGAGGTACTTATTGTTACAAGGTTATGCCATTTGGGCTTAAGAATGCGAGGGCTACTTATCAACGGATGGCCACTACACTTTTCCATGACTTGATACATAAAGAGATTGAGGTGTATGTGGATGACATGATGGTGAAATCAGAGACAAGAGTTGGGCATATTGAAGCACTGGAAATGTTCCTTCAGAGAGTTGACAGATACAACCTGCGGCTTAATCCCAAGAAATGTGTGTTTGGGGTGACATCAGGGAAATTGATTGGTCATACAGTGGGAATGGGCCTAATAGTGGTAGACTTCGAAAAGATCAAGGCAATCACAGAAATGCATGCACCAAAGACTGAAAAAGAAGTTAGAGCATTCTTGAGGAAGATTCAGTACATCAGTCGGTTCATCACCAAGTTGACATCAGTATGTGAGCCTATCTTCAAACTATTGAGAAAAGATCAGCCAGTGAGATGGAATGAACAGTGTCAGACAGCCTTCGACAAAATCAGAGAGTACTTGGTAAAGCCTCCTGTATTGAAACCTCTGAGACCGGCCAGACCTTTGGTATTGTATTTGGCTATAGAATCAGAATGACTGGGGGCAATGATGGTACAGGCTGATGAGACAGGGGATGAACATGCAGTCTATTATCTGAGTAAGAAGATGCTCCCGTATGAGGCTCGATATCAGGAAGTTGAGAAGATCTGTCTTGTAATGGTATGGGCTTCCAGAAAATTGCGGCATTATTTCCAGTCATACAAGATCCAGATATTGGCAAAGGAAAATCCTCTGAAGTATCTTCATTCGGTGCCTTCACTAGTGGGAAAATTGGGCAGATGGTTGGTATTGCTGACAGAGTTTGACATTGAGTATCTCACCTCCAAAGTGATCAAAGGGCGAGCAGTAGCAAAGTTGCTGGCATTCCAACCTGTTGAGGGGGATCAGTATAAGTTTGAATTTCTAGATGAAAGATCCAAGCAATAACAGTCCAGAGATGGAAGATGTATTTTGATGATGAGCAGTGAATTACAAGGGAGCCAGAATAGAATTGGGATCGTGATAGTGACCCCCGAGGGAGAGACTTTGCCTTTGGCCAAGAGGTTGACATTCAGAGTGACTAACAACATGGCCGAGTATGAAGCATGTGCTTTTGGTTTGACGGCATTGATAGCCTTGAAGGCGGGAGTGTGGAAGTCTACGGAGATTCTATGTTGGTGGTCCAGCAGATGCGAGGAGAATGGGAATTGAAAGAAGAACGGTTGAAACCTTACCTTTTCCACCTCAGAAAGTTGGCACAGGTTATCCCCGAGTGAAGTTTCAGCACTTACCGAGAGAAGAGAATCAGATGGCAGATGCATTGGCTACACTTGCAGCAACTTGGGAAAATCCAGAAAAGTAGTGATGAGACCGTTGATACTGACAACAGCGAGCAGACCTGTTTATGAGATAGAAAGAATTCTGGAAGTTGAGGTCGACGATGGTAACCTTGGTATTATGACATTCAGAGGTATCTGGAACATGGTGAACTCCCGGAATGGGCATTCAGAAAAGACAGAATAGCCATTCAGAAGTTAGCTTCCCAGTATGTGATTTTGAAAAGGGAACTGTACAAGAGGCAAGCAAACGGTGTTCAGTTGAAGTGTTTGAGAAAGGAAGAAGTCCAGCATGTTATGGAAGAAATACACGCCGGGGTATGTGGTCCGCACATGAACGGGTTGAATCTGTCCCGAAAGATAGTGAGACAAGGTTTTTATTGGTCAACCATGGAAACAGACTGCGCAAAGATGGTAAAGCACTGTCATGACTGTCAAGCACATGGTAATTTGAATCACTTACCGCACACAGAGTTGCACGGGTTGTCAGAGCAGTGGCCTTTCTCAGCATGGGGGATTGATATGATTGGGGAAATTCGACCGAATGCTTCAAATGGGCATCGCTTCATAGTAGTGGCAGTAGATTACTTCTCGAAGTGGGTGGAAGCCAAATCATTCCGTAATGTTACAGCAAAACAGATGGCAAAGTTTATAGCACGGAACCTCATTTTTCGGTATGGTATGCCGCATCATGTAGTGACGGACAACGGATTTCAGTTTCCAGGAGAGGCGAAGGCAATGTTACAGAGGTACGGGATTGGCCACCACAAGTCATCACCGTACAGGCCGCAGGAAAATGGGGCAGTTGAGGCAGCCAACAAGACTATAAAGACGATTTTAGCCAAGATGACAGAGAACTGCAGAGATTGGGCCGAGAAACTACCATATGCTCTGTGGGGGTACAGAACATCAGTAATAACAGCAACAGGGTCCACACCTTACTCTTTGGTCTATGGAATGGAAGCAGTGTTACCAGTGGAAGTGGAAATACAGTCTATGAGGGTTTTAGCAGAGGCAGAATTACCGGAACCAGAATGGGCCGCACAGAGGTTTGATCAGTTAGCACTGTTGGGTGAGAGGAGAACGAAGTCTTTGTATCACATGCAGTTGTATCAGAAGAGACTAGCCCGGGCATTCAATAAGAAAGTACGTCCCACCAAGATTAGAAAGGGTGATTTGATACTTAAGCAGTCGAGGCCGTCGACGACAGAACCGATAGGAAAATTCAGACCTAACTGGGAAGGACCTTACATAGTGCAGATGGTAATGTGAAATGAGGCAGTGAGGTTATCAGACTTGGAAGGAAACGAGTTCACCGAGCCGATCAACGTGGACAGATTGAAACAGTACTTTGCCTGAGGGAGAAAGGACCGAGCAGTCACCAAAGGAATTGGCAGAAGACCTAACCCAATGGAGTAGGAAAATCATTATCCATACACGTAACATTGCATTCTTTCCGTGTTTGTTTTTTGTTTTGTGTTCGCAGGTTCGAAGAAAAGAGAAAGCGGCAGAAATGAGCCAAACAGTGTCAACGCAGTTTCAGTTTTGGGGATGAGTCCTAAGGGTCGAGGCTCACATCAGCATCAGTTTGGGGCGAGGCCCACTTTTGTCAGCGGTGTTGGGTCGAGGTGCCCAGGGTCGAGGTGCCCCCGTTGTCGGTTGTAGTTCCGGGATGCATCCCAGGGTCGAGGTGCCCACTACATCATCAGTTTGAGGGCGAGGTCCCTATTGTCAGTGGTGTTGGGTCGAGGTGCCCCCGTTGTCTGTTGTAGTTCCGGATACGTCCCAGGGTCGAGGTGCCCACTACATCATTAGTTTGAGGGCGAGGTTCCTATTGTCAGTGGTGTTGGGTCGAGGTGCTCAGGGTCGAGGTGCCCCCGTTGTCGGTTGTAGTTCCGGATTTCGTCCCAAGGTCGAGGTGCCCACTATATCATCAGTTTGGGGGCGAGGTCCCTATTGTCAGCGGTATTGGGTCGAGGTGCCCAGGTCGAGGTGCCCCCGTTGTCAGTTGCAGTTAGTGGGATGCGTCCTAGGATCGAGGTCCACTGCAGCACCAACTCAGCTCGTGGCAGCAGACGAGCCAAGTAAGTGAAAATGCATTGCATAACTTTGATAGGATTGTTCAAAGTCACACACCGCACAAGCCCCATCAAAGTGGGGGCGACTGTAGGCATTGCATTTTTTGCATGTGAAACCCGATGATGAGTCTCAGTTGGAGGCACTACCTTTTAAGTCGCGGAAGCCACGGGAAAACGGACGTCGGAAGGGAGGAGTCAAGAATTGACTCATATTCGGATTAAGTTCGCTGGTTTAGCTTCGAGTTACTTGTTGGTTTTCCGTTTTAAAAATTATTCCTGGCCCAAACACTCACAATCACCTAACCTCAGCCCAAAATCCCTGCAAGCCCCTAGGCCATGACCTAAAACCCCCGCAAACCCACACACCTAGCCCACACAAACTAACCACCCAACCAAAGGCCCACACGCCCACAACAAGGCCCACACGCCCAATCACCCTAATTACACCCAAATTAAATTAAATAATAAATTAAATATTAGTTAGATAATGTATTTGAATTAAATAAAATATTTAAACCATTTACCAATTAAATAAAACATAATATATAATCATACCTAATTTAGACAAATCAAATATATTAACTTCCTAACTAAACAAAATCACATACTAAATTAAAAAGATGTCATGCCTAATTAAAATCAATCATAACAAATAAAAAATATTGGCTTCCTAATCTAACAAATTAAATGCCCAATCCTAACCAATCAAATATATTGTATTCTGAATCTAAGCCAATCTTGTCTCCATCAAATCCATTGCTTTCCTTGTCTAAACATTAAATCATATCCTAATTGAATGCACCAAATCCCTTCCTTGAGAGACAAGGAGAAGCCCTAGCCCTTCTCTATATAAACAACCTCTAATCAAGACATGTATTCCATTCACAAGACTCCCTCACGGCACAAAACACAAAGAATGAAACCCTAAAACTCATCCATCTCTCCTCTTACTCAGCACTCACTCACGGCAAACGCCAAATCAAGACTAAAACAGCCAACACGTAACTCTCAATCAACGTGAGCAGCAAACAATAGCCCTCAATCTCACAAACGGCCACCCACTTCACGCCAAGCTACCTCGCACTCACACACACCCACACACAGCGCATGCCCTCCATCATACGCCCAACTAGCCTGCCGTCACGCTAAAGCTCCCACAATAAGCCAACCCTCTCACACGCCTCATTCACGTATCCACTACAAGCACAAACTTACCTCACGTTCAGCCCATCGCCACTATCCCCCTAGAAACCAAACCAAGTCAATTGCCCCTGCACCACACCAACGTAAGCCCTTAATCATCCAACCTTAACGCCATAAACCCTCTTTAACCAACCAAACTGCCGCATAGCCTCACTAAAGTTGTCCCCAAACTGCCGTATAATACCCCTTGAAACACAGCCCTGAAACTGTCGTGCAACACCCTTACTGACCAGCCTGAAACTGCCACACAAATCACAAAGTTTTCTACCCAAAACAGTCAAGAAACTATCCAAAAACTACACCAAAAAACTGTCCAGAAACCCCCCTCAAAATCACCAGAAACAGCATCCCGATACTCATTAAAACCGCACAAAACAGTCCCTAAATGCACCTGAAACAGTGACCAGAAAACCGCGAGGAAATACCAGCAAAATGGAGTGAAAACAGCGAAACAACGAGGTAAAATGCAAACCAGTGAACCAGAAAAGTTGGGGAGTGATAGCCCTTCCGACGGCCGTGAAACGCGTGTCCGAAAGTTGAAATAAAAGGTTAGACCTGAGGGTATTTTCCACATTCGTTTTCTATTTTTTTTCATTATTTATTGAGTATTGTTATCATGATTGTTATGTTAAAATGCATGTTGTGGCCCTTGAGTAGATAAATATGCATGGATTACGAAATATTATATGTTGTGGCTTTGGAATAAAATGAAAGATGTGTCAACTCTCGCGGTATATCGGATGGAAACCCGGACATAAATTTCATAGCCGATTCCGAATGGACGGTAGTATTATTTGTACTCGGGATACAACTCCACGTACCGCTTGAGTAAACGGCACTTTCTTTTGTTTTATGTTGCTTTGATTTATTTATTATTCATCATTCAAATTCCGCATGTTACTTGTTTATGCATGATGCGATCGAGCGCATGGGCTTAGTAAGTCGGATTAAAGGTCCCCTATTTTGAGGGGTTAAAACCCTTTACCACGATGCTTTACCGCGCCGGTTGATGTGTGTTCGGTTGGATGTAAGATATGTCCAATCGGGCATACTAAGTTTGATATTATTGTCTTTATTCTTTGTATGCATGATGCGATCGAGCGCATGGGCTTAGTAAGTCGGATTAAAGGTCCCCTATTTGGAGGGGTTAAAATCCTTTACCACGATGCTTTGCCGCACCGGTTGATGTATATTCGTTTGAATGTAAGATGTGTTCAATCGGGTATACAAAGTTTCATATAGTTATCATTGTCTTTGTACGCATTGTAATGAAAGGAGCATGGGCTTATTGTGTTGGATTAAAAGGTTTTCCATTTGGGGGACGAAAAGCCTAAAAGGCTACCTTTACCACGATATTTGCCGTGTCTTTCATCTATAGATTGCATCATTTAACTTAGTCTTGGCTTAACGTAGTATAATTCATATATCCATGTTATGATAGCATTTGAGTATTATTTCTTGTAGTATATCGGATGGAAACCCAGACATAAATTCCGTAGCCGATTCCGAATGGACAGTACTGCGGTCTGTACTTGGGATACAATTCCACGTACCACTTGGAAAAGTGCTCACATGTGTGTTTGTGTCCATATTAGTTATCTTCTTTTGCACCACGTCATAGCATGCTTACTTTAATGCCTAATTGCATCCTTAAGTGGCTTTTTGCATTATGTACTTAGTTGACTCTTTTATTTATGCATGGAAATGTAATGGCTATTTGTTTATGATATGTCTATGAAATCACATGTTCGCCATCATTTGATTCGCCTTTATGTATGCTTGCGTGGTTAGTGTGTGCTTGTGTTTCCATGAAAACAATATGCCAATGAAGTTGTATGTTTGTTGCTACTTTGATGTACTTTCAAGCATGCAATCTTAGATGTGAAATACATGAATTTAGGTGTAAGTTTTATCTTTGTGCATATGGATTTAGAAGAATGATACTCTTGGAAATAAGTGTTACTTAAGCTTGATTAAATTATTGCACAAATCCTTTCATTACAAGTGACATAAGTAAGGGACCATTCCGAACCCAACGGTTTGAGGTCTTCCCTTGCGAGGGGTGAGTGCGGCCTTAAATCTCATTTTCCCGGTTCACACCGGGTGGCGACTCCATTATTCTCCGGTTTAGTCCCCCGCGGGCTACTCCGTACTCCCAACCGAGCCGCGAGCCCGGAACAGCATGCGTCGTCCAGTTTCTGTGTCCCACAACCGCATGGAGAGACACAATTACATTATTCTCTTGTGAGTTGTATAAGTACTATACTTTGGTTTCCTTAGGATAACCAATTACTAATAGGCACTTATCCCATTTGGGTTCTAGTTTGGTATCATCCAAACATATGCCCAGCATTCCCAAATCTTCAGGAATGAGAAAACCCAGTTTCTTTCCTGTTCATATCGAATATGAAGTCTGTCTAACAGATTTTCATGGAACCTTTTTCAAAATAAGTATTGCACTATTTAATGCGTATCCCTAGAAGGAGATTGGTAGCTCAGAGCGACTCATCATCAACCTTATTATGTCCGACAAAGTTTGGTTTCTCTGTTCGGACACACCGTCAAATTGAGGTGTTCCGGGAGGAGTCCACTATAAAAGAATACTATACTCTTTCAATTAATCTTGAAACTCATATGTTTAAGTATATTACACTATGGTCCGACCGTAATATTTTTGATACTTTTACCAGTCTGTTTTCTTACTTCGTGTTGAAACTCTTTGAATTACTCAAAAGTTTCTGACTTGTGTTTCATAAGATACACATAACCGTAACGCGATGCCACATCCGTAAAGGTTACGAAATATTCATATTCATCTCTAGCCTAGCTAGACATGGGCCCACTTATGTCACAATGAACGAAGGCTAACATATCGGTGGCACTTGCACTTTTACCAAGTAAAAGGTGTTTTAGGCATTTTGCCTAATAAACTAGATTCGTAGACATCATTTGAATTAGAATCAAATATGTCCTAGTATCCACTCTTCGAAAGTGTGGATATACGAGTCTTGTTTAATGTGTCCCAGACAACAATGCCACTTTTAAGTCTCATCTTATTTATTCAGTTTAAGCTATTTATTTGTCATGTTATATGTTTGAGATTCATTTATATTCAAAATATAAATAATGTTATTCACATTTAATGTGTTTATCTCAATATCATCTTTATAAACAAAACACTTAGTTTTCTAGAATATAAAGGTGTACCCGCAACGGATTATACTAGATATAGAGATAATATTTCTAGTCAAACTAGGTACATTGTAACAGTTTCCTAATTCAAGTACATGCCCCAAGGGCAGTTCCAAAACTTAGGTTTCTATGGTTAAAACAGCGACTCTCGTGATGATTTTGCCTTTGCCCAGAAGACATCTTGGGATATATCATTTGTCTTCCCAGAAGACTGTGACGATTTTGCCTTTGCCCATTTTCTTCACATCCCCAGAAGCCTTCGGCCAAGCCTTAGTTTTGACGAAGAAATTAAAAAGTCATTACGGCAAGCATAACGAATTAAGCACTAAAATTTATCATCACCATGAGTCTTCCAAAGCTCATGCTCCACTAATTGCTTAACTCCGGGCTCAGGCCCGAGATGTCACTCTATCAAATAAAGTAACTTCTCGGCTCTCAGGACTATCCTGAGGTTCTATTCCCAATTTGAAAATTGAAGCCGCTTAAAGACATTTTCACCCAGGATTATGTTTTAAACGCTAATCTTTCAGTTATCTTGATTCCAATAGTCCAACTATCCAATCAACGATTTCAGGTACAATCGAATATAAGGATTACTATAGTATAACTATATAATTAACTACTATTTGATTGGTTAAATTCAAATATATTTGATTACTATAATCTAATTATATAATCAACTATAAATGAAGTAGTTTGAATACAGTCCAACTGTTCAATTAAAACAACAATTGAATATTAGTCCAACTAATATATTTATATTTAAATAATGACGAAAAATGAAATGAGGGATTATTTGCAAGTATCTAAACGAAATTGCAAATTTAATACTTGCCTCCCACTATTTTTCGGCGAGCCTCTAACCCTCTATGGAGTACTCGGGAAACCTAGTTTCCTAGTGGGCTAGGATCTCGTTAAATAACACACAACCTTGACTTTGGTCAACAAGTTGTATAAAACTTAACTAGGTAGATCTCTAAGATCAATTGGATCTCATCCAATTCCTAGATCCGGTAGGTGGACCTCCAAGTCCGAAACATATATCAAATATATGCCAATATATCCAATATATTTCCTAACCTTTTCCTCTAAATCAACTAAGCCTTGGCTTTGGCTCAACAAGCTTAATGATTCTAGTTAAGCGTGACCCATTGACAGTGGGAAAGCTTCGTAATCGAGGCCGATGAACGAGAAGTGACCTTGACTTTGGCCAACAAATCATAACTTGCCCAAGGTGTACGATATGGAACAAAGCCTTCATGATTCAAACACATCCGCAATGGACAAAGGTCTTGACTTTGGCCAACAAACCAATGCCAATCTTGGATCTTGAGAGAGAATCACTCAATGGAAGGAAATCGCTTAATATTTGTTGAGGGTTTTTTTTCACGTAAATTGGCAACCAATTTATTATCTTTGATTAGGTCTCATCATACACCCTTAAGCATGCATTCTAAAAGTATAATAAGGCGCGATAAATAAATTATTAATGATATGTAGATGGATATCTCAAAAATTGTTCCTAGAACAAATCACTCATTTTCCTCTCCCCGGCTAGCACTATTCTAACTTCTACCCAATTACATAATACTTCTAAAGAAACCTAATTTACATTGAGGGGAATTGGTAAGAAGAGAATTACAAAAAGTCGAGAGATAAAGGCTGGACACACAGGTCCAATTTAATAAATTCTAAATTTATTACAACAATTTCCAAAATTGCCCTCACCCATCTAATATCCATCTGATATATATTATTCATACAATACATCCATGTATTCACACAAAGCATGTTATCAATCAATCTAATCCAATTAATTAATCTTTGATTAATGACCATCCAATGTTCAAACAACGATTTGATTTGCGCGAGTCTAACTCGTTTAAGAATAAGTACTCAAAGTGCGAATTCTTGAATTATATCGAACTACAATTTTAAATCCAATTTAATTTGTATTCAATACTAATTCTTTATTTAATTCCAAATTAAATAATTACACTTTATTAATGTGCCTTTTAGACGTAGATTCTAAATCCAATCTTTATGGGTCTCAAAGGCCCAATTAGTATCCAATATGTTCAATTAAAGTCCAATGGGCTTTTAATTAATTCTTTAGGCATGGGCTTTGGCAATTATGGGTCAAACCCAAGATGCCAAGGCCCAATTAGGAATCACCCTATGCCAAAAATCAATTTAGGCCCATTAGGCCCAATTAAAATTTTAAAGGCGCAATTATCATATTTGGACTTTATGGAAATGGTTTTAGGCCCAATTGGATCCAACTAATTATCATAAACCTAACTTGGCCCAACCAAGCCCATTAAGCCCAAATACAACAACATTAGCCCAATTCAAAATTAAAGGCTAATTTATTTAATCAAAATATTCCAAATATCACAATTATTTAATTAAAGTGTATTAGCCATAATTAATTAGTTAAATTAATATTTTCAAAACACCAATTACACTAATTAATCATGCTTTAATTAATCAACTTATGTCCAACACAAATTGAAGCAAAATCAATCCCAACATGCTTCCAATAGCTCACGGCAGTATAGGATATTTTTCATCAATTTTGATTTCAATCCAATTAAATCACAAATCAATATATCCATGTATTTTAAACACATCCAATGGTCTAAAATCAAAAAATCACCAAGAGCTACAAGGGTTATAAAATTCGGCCAAGCATATAGAATTAGGGGAAAATATATCCAATTCATTTTCTCAATTCCTAAGATGCACAAATCTAATTTAACATCATCCAAGCTCAACCAAATCATCAATTTGAAGAAATCATGCTCAAATCACAAAATCACAAAATAAATTATATAAACCCTAAGTTCATTTCATGCTTAATTTAGGCTCTGAAACCAATTGTTGGGTTCTCTAAGAACATGCCTAGGATCAATTAAGCATAAAATTTGTGTGAATAATCAATGAAGTTTGCGGAAATAGTTACAATGATCGGAATGGATGTAGGTGTAGAGTTCAAAACGTTTCATTTGAGAAGTTGCTCCAATCTCCTCTTTTTGATGTATGTTGAGCTTCCAAGCTTGTAGTTTGAGATTCCAAACTCTATGGTATGTTTCCCTATCACCTTTGTATAATTCTTTGTGTGCTAGCACTTGAGATTTTTGAAGCAAAAATCAAGAAGAAATGAAGCCAAGCTTCACGCCTATTTGAGAGAAAAATGAAGCCATGCATTCGGCCAAGGAGAGAGATGTTATGTGTTTTTGATTTTCCAAAATTAATAAAACAATTACCAAACTTCCAAAGTTAGTAAAGGTCTATCACAAGTCAAGCTTGTGTAAGAAACAAGCCATCTCCAACAACTTACATCAACCAAAAAGTTAGATAAAGTTGACTAGGTGATGTGACTTGTGGGCCCCATTTTGATTCAAAATCCGAGTGGGCCTGCAATATGTTCCGGACTCGGGTTCGTCAATTCCGAATTAACGAATTTTTCGTTGCGACTTAATTAAATCAAATTTAATTAAATAATTATGCCTAGCAAAATTACTATTTAAAGTCGCTCGCGAATTAATTCTAAATTAATTCGTTCCTCCGAATTAAAATCCAATTTCAATTCCGTTATGAAATCTAATTTCATTAATATATCGAATATATTATTTTAATCGATTAATTCTGAATTAATCGTTCTCTCTCTATTAATTGAATTTTATCCCAGATAAAATTCTCGCCGTAATTAATCTCAGATTAATTTTCTCTCTTCTAATTAATCCCAGATTAATTATGTTCAAGTCATACGTCATCGGTGAATCTTCGGGAAGCGACCTATGAGATCCCTGGATATATTTGCAGTAAATATGGTCGTCGGATTATCCGAACAGGTGCGTACCCAGTACCACATTCTTACCGATTTATAAGACATGGTTGGCTTCTAGCAAAGCGTCGTGTCTGCCCAATTCTCCAGAAATATTCTTTTAAGGAATATGTATTCTTTGTCTAGCGTAGTATATGTAGTATTTCGTATTACGATCCACTATCGATGTCACATGCTTGGCCTGGGGCTGGAATTGTGTCTGCCCCGTACGAAGCACATATCGGATCTCTTGTAACTAGTCTCTATGATCAGATAATCATGACCTAGTCATATTATCCCGATGACTGCAGTACTTAAGAGTATTAGTTTCGTATCATGAGTGATCATCATCTCCATATGACAGGAGTGATACTTCCATCTTGACATCACACCCAATACACTACGATTCTCAGTATACCCAGAAGAGGCGTACACAGAACCTGTTAAAGCCCTGGACGACCAAAACCAAAGTAAACTGATTGTCGCAAGTATTAGAGATGCAAGTCTCAGGTTAAGACCAAATACACCGACCCTGATTCAGATTCCCATAGACACATAGTCATACTACCAATGGGATTTCGAGGGGTCTATCCATAGCGATGTTGTTCTCGTACCATCGGTAAACACAACCTCCTATCACACTTGCATAAGTATCCAATACTTAAATTTATGAGAACTGTGTCGTTATGCTCCCACAACGCGCACAAGTGCAATACTAGTCTATTTCGCATTATCGATGTCCAGTCTCGATAATACTACGACTATGGATATTTAATTATTAAACCTTAGTGGATTAATATTGTCACATATCTTATTAATCCGGTACTAATCATATGGACTTTTATCTTTTATATATCTTGGTAATCTAATTACAAATGATAAAATAGCAATTTCCTTTGTCACATAGTTTATTTGTACAACAACACCATGTTCTGTACAAATAGTGATGCTATGGGTCATAATTGTCCAACAACAATGCCATTTTCTCTCAAGTAATCTTGAAATTCGTTGCTTAAGTATTCACTACCTCGGTCAGACCTTAGTGACTTAATACTTTTATTAAGCTGGTTTTCTACTTCAGCCATGAAGTCTTTGAATTTCTCAAAGGCTTCAGATTTGTACCGCATAAGGTACACACCCCTATATCGCGAATGATCATCGATAAAGGTAATGAAGTAAGAGAATCACCTCTAGCGGTGACTGACATTGGTCCGCATACATCAGAGTGTATGAGTTCTAATGTCTCCGCTTCACGCTGTTATTTACCTTTGAAGGGTAATTTGGTCATTTTACCAAGTAAACAAGACTCACAAGTTCCATAAGGTTTATATTTGAAGGGTTTGAAATACCCTTCCTTATGTAGCTTAGTTAATCTTGTTTCATTGAAATGACCTAAATGACTGTGCCATAGAAGTGATTCATTGAGATTATTCGAGTTAACGTTGTATATATTAGAGGTTGAACATTCTTTGTTAGTTTGTAAGACATAGATACCATTATTCAAAATACCATCTCCATATTTTATTTCATTGAAATAAATAGAACATTCATTACAACTTATTAGGCATGAAAAGCCTTTATTACATAAAGAAGAAATTGAAATGATGTTCTTTACTAGAGAAGGTACATAAACACAATCTTCTAAGTCTAAAAATAAACCATTCGAAAAAACTAATGAATAAGTCCCCACGCACAATGCAACAGTTTTGCTCCATTACCCATGCGTAAGTCAACCTCTCCATGACGGAGTCTCCTACTGTTTCTCATGCCCTGCACATTGTTACACAAGTGAGTCCCACAACTAGGGTCAAGCACCCAATTAGAAGGTTCAGAGTTTTTAGAATATAGTTCAATCATATACAACATACCTGAAGCATTGGGCTTCTTGGCCTCTTGGGTTTCCCTAGCTTCCATGGCATTCAAGGATCTGCAGTCTTTCTTCCAATGACCCTTCTTTCCACAGAAGAAACATTTCCCCTTTCCATTTTTCTTCTCCACCTTACCATTGGGCTTTAGGTGATCTGGAGCCTTGGCCTTGCCCTTATTTTTCTTTGGGCCTCATGGCTTCAGGTCCGTACCCGTAAGCATGACGGAGGTTTTATGCTCCGGTTTCAAGTCCGTCTCTACTTGCTTTATCAGATTATACAATTCTGTTAAAGTAGCTTCTGCATAATAAAGTTAGAGAATTCTTTTGGTAAGGATTGAAGAATTAGATCGTGACCTATCTCATGATCCATGATGAACCAGAGGTTGGCCAATTTTTCAATGTGGCCAATCATCTTAAGCACATGTCCACTAACAGATCCTTCCTTATACCTTGTTTGGAATAAGGCATATGACACTTGGAATCTCACGGTATGAACAGAAGTTGCATACAACTTCTTCAAGTGAAAGATGATGGTTTGAGCATCCATATATTCGTGAGCTTTCTGAAGTTTGTCCGACATAGAGCCAAGCATTATGCAAACTGCTTGCCCATCATCATCGATGTGTTTCTTCCAAGCATCAAATGTCGTAAGATAATTTTAAGGTTTCTAAACCAGTCATTGTAGTTGTCCCCTTTAAGCTTATGCTCATCAATGATGGAACAAAGTGATACTCTGTTTGCCATTTGAATGTTTGTGAAATATTTTAACCCACCTGTTAAGAGAAAATGTTAAAATTAGGAATATGTTTCCATTAATGTTTCATAATAACATGGGCTTTTAATATTATGAAGTTGCTCCCACTCAATTGTTTTAAAATTTTAAGCAAATCGCATCAACCCCAATATGATGGATTTCTTGTGGGCAAGGATCTCATTATCATCATTTCATAACTCCGACTAGGGCCGGTCGTTATAAAATATGATAATTTGGCAGGTTCCCAACCAATTTATTATATAAATCACAATTCATTGATCATTGGGTTGGGCAATCAAACATGGCATAGCTTATGCTAGTTCTTGTGGACACCCAATCTTTACCACTAAGTTATAAGACCACACCTAAGGGTCGCTGCATCTTATGACTCAGAAAAGTCAAACCATTGTCAATAGTATGATTTAGGGACAAATTGGTATTGGTCAGTCTGGTAAAGCCTAGTCCTGCCAATACGGTTTAAGCCCTTTGGGTCTATACTTTACAATGGGAGGCAAATTTTAGACTTAAATTATTATTGAGGATTTTATCAAGTTTAAGTGAATAATTTTCAAATGGATTCCTCCATTGAAAATTCCCCAGAGGGAGGGTGGAGCGCACTCTCTTAAATACCCTTACCTTTTAGGCTCTTATTGCCTTGGTGACATGAATAAACAATAGATCCTCCAAATTAGTCCTACACTTTAAATATGCTTTAAGGTAAGCTTTGAGTAAATGATTATCTAGATGTCTTCACAGCTTTTTATTTTGCCTATAAAAAGGTAGTGAGTGAAGGAAGACACCAAATCATTATCTAACTCTAGTAATACCTTTGGTTAAATTAACTTTAGTTTGGAAAGTTTTATTAACCTCTTGGTCCCAACCCACTTGTATCTTTTATAATGTCTTTTATTATAAACAAGTGATTTATAATTATTTGCCTTAAAGGTAATAAATATCTAAGTTCAGCACGGAATAATTAATTAGCTAAGGGATAAGCAATACAGTCTCTATTTCTTAGAAAGTCTCTAGATGCTTGCACCCTAAAATAATCATGCCAATTCTAATCATACATAGAATCATCAATCATATGAGTTTTAATATGTTTGAATTATTTTAGGCATTAAATAACTTTGATTAATATTTAATTATGATATTGCATTTTATTTTATTCAAATAAATTTACTATTCACGTTTTTCTACAGACGCGTGAATTTTAAATGCCATTTCACAATTCAAATCTTAACCAAATCATGTAAAACTTGTACCTACAATTAAGTTAAGGGTGTTAGCTTTCCAACGAGCATTTAAACACCCAATGTCGAGTTCAAACGAGTGAGAACTAATCAAAACAAAAACGGCGCGCTGATACCACTGTTGGGAAGCGGCCGCGAGTGCGCAGCGGAAAATTAAAAATTATTATGCCACTTTACCTTTGCCCAAGACCCATTTGTTTTAATTATTCTACAAGCCTAGGCATGTTACTATATATTCTAAGCATAAAACTCATAAAACATGCAAAGAACATAAACCTAAACATGCTAACTATCATAAGAACTCTAATTAAAATAAAGAAAGGAAAAGACTTACTTGAACCGAAGACTCCTTCAATCCTCCCTCCAATCTACAATCTTTTCTCGAACTCAACAAGCTCTTCCACGTTCCAAAGAGCCACCCAAGTGTGTGGCCTCCAAAGATACACATGTTGGGTTTCTCTAAGGTCCCAAGGATCAATTTAAGCAATGAAAATACATATGAATACACCAAAGAAGTTGCGAAATACTTACAATGATCGGTTGAGCGATGCGAAGAACACACAAAAATGTTTTCCTCCTCCATGAAGCTCACGGCAGTGGGCAGATTTTTGTCATCCAAATTCGGCCATGGATGATCCGCCAAGCTCCAAGCTTTGTGTTGTGATTCCAAGCCCACGGGTGGGTTTCCCTATCACCTTTGTTTGTCCTCTTTTGAGTGCTAGCTCTTGGTGATTTCTGCCACAAAAATCACCATCTTGTTCCTTATGGTTCTCGGCATTTTGCTAAAAAAATGGGAGAATAAGGCCCTTGGCCGAGAGAGATGGAGAGAAGAGTGGAGAGAGTGTGTTGTTGTTATGTTTTCCAAAAACTAATAAAATGACATACCAAATTTTGGTATTAGGCTTTACAAAACTCAAACCAAGATTTGGAGCCAAAATGGCCATAAATTCCATCAACCACTCATTTCACTATTCACATCAATCAATGATGACAAGCATCACTACACTCAAAGTGATGTGACTTCCATCACTTGATTGACTAGTGATTTGACGCTAGATGTGACTTGTGGGCCGCACTTTAATTCGCAATGCGAGTGCGCCCGCAAACACTCCCGGGCTCGGGTTCGCTAATTCCAAATTAACGAATTTTCCGTTGCGACGTAATTAAATAATTATGCCTAGCAAAATTACTATTCACATCGCTAACGAATTAATTCTAAATTAACTCGTTCGCCCGAATTAAAATCTAATTTCAATTCCGCGTCGAAATCCAATTTCGTATAATATATCGAATATATTATTTTATCGATTAATTCCAAATTAATCTTTTTCTCTCTTTAATTAATATTTTATCCCAGATAAAATATCTCCGTAATTAATCTCAGATTAATTTTCTCTCTCATCTAATTAATCCCAGATTAAAAAAGTGCGAGTCAAACATCATCGGTGAATCTTCGGGAAGCGACCCATGAGATCCCCGGATATGTTGGCAGTAAATTCGGTCGTCGGACTATCCGAACACGTACGTACCAAGTACTACGTTTTTACCGATTTACAAGACAAGGTTGGCTTCTAGCAAAGCGCCATGCTTACCCAATTCTACAGAAATATCCTTACAGGAATATACGATCTATATCAGGCGTAGTATACGTAGTATTGCGTATATCGATCCAGCATCGGATGTCACGTGCAAGGCCTGGGGCTGGAATTGTGTCTGCCCCGTACGAAGCACATATCGGATCTCTGGTAACTAGTCTCTATATCGGATAATCATGACCTAGTCATATTATCCCGATGACTGCAGTACATAAGAGAACCAGTTCTGTATCCTACGTGATCAACATCTCCACTATGACTGGAGTGATACTTCCATCTCGACATCACACCCAATACACTACGATTCTCAATATACCCAGAAGATGCGTACACAGAACCTGTTAAAGCCCTGGACGACCAAAACCAAAGTCATACTACCAATGGAATTCTGAGGGGTCTATCTGGAGCGAAGCTGTTTTCTGTACCATCGGTAAAACACAACCTCCTATTACACTTAAATGAGTATTCTATACCCAAATATATGAGAACTATGTCGTTATGCTCCTACAACGCGCACAAGTGCAATACTAGTCTATTCCGCATTATCGATGTCCAATCTCGATAATACTACGACTATGGATATTTAATGATTAAACCTTTATAGATTGAAACTGTCTCATATCATCTCAATCCGGAACTAATCATATGGACCTTCTATCATTAATACATCTTGGTAATCTAATTACAAATGACAAAAGAGCAATTTCCTTTGTCACATAGTTAATTTGTACAACAACACCATGATCTGTACAAATAGTGATGCTATGGGTCATAACTGTCCAATAGCACACACCAAAGCCAAAACTCAACGGCAAGACTACGCCTTGAGTGCACGGGTATTTTGCCCTTGGTGCTAGCCTAGGCAAATACCTCAAAACTTTTAACTCGAGGTTCCTCTAGTCAATTAGACTTAAGGATCCTCAAAATCAGTGGCTTACTCTTAAACTTTATAGTTGCTCACTTATATAAACCCAAGATATGAAAGGTTTTGGTGTAGCAAATTGTGAAGAATTCTTTGGGTTTATATAGTGCTCCAAAGACAACAAAATTAATTAAGAATCTGATGTGGGATAAAAGCTAATTTGATCTTAACCATTGGATCTTAATTTAGTTGTTTAATGAGATTATAAAACCCTAATAAGAGTTTGGGCCGAATTGGAATTCAAAACAAATTAAAAAAAATTATTATTCATGTGAATAGTAAAAAAAATTTCCAATTCCCAGAGTGCCCCTATTGTCATTCAACAATCCCTAAGCCACTATGGAACATCATAAATGATATGTTCAATAATTAAACACATTGAACCATTTATGAACAATTCCTACAGCAATCATATATGTTGTTATATTTGTATTGGGCACTGTTAACCATTGATTTCGACTTTGTTCTGTGTGACCTTTTGGGTTCCCCTCAAGTTGGACATGAAATGAATCCTGATAATTTAATCAAACATAAATTATCCTCTGATCAGATGGTCGTTCGATTTCAATGACCAAGGTTGACATCTAGCAACATGCCAAGGCCCCCAAATGAGAAGGAAAGATATATATACCCATTTTGTATGCGATTTACATATGATACGGTCATTCGCCTCACTGTATCCCCACCTATTGACCTAGGGTACGGAAAGTGTCTACCCATATGGTGAAAGGTGTGATGTTGATAGTGTCATGAATCGTGCTAACCCGAGAATCTCACATGATTCTTCCGCTGTGGCCAAAGTCTCAAGCACTGATCACACATATAAACCCGCGAACTAAAATACTACTCTTATAAGAAAATATTATCCGAGAGAGTGGTGATTCTCTGTTGTATCTTTACAAACTTCATGTGTTTCAACAAATGACCCAATCATACCCTTATGACCGGATATTTTGAACCGGGGAAGGAGAATGTCAAAGTTATTTGATCCACACATAAGATTGTAAAGACCTCAAGTCAAATGACTAGTCATATAATCGATATATGAAAGTTCTCACAGACACATGGGATAAACACTCTATATGAAAACTTTTGGCGGTCAGTTCGATGGACACGAGCAACTCATGCATCCATGTGATACATCAAGCGGACGGATCTCCGCTAGTAGCCTATGAGATCGGCTACCCCACTTAAAGGCCGATCATATCATCATGTTAGTCTCTCTGCTTTGTTAATGCCCAGATTATTCACAATACTATGACTAGGAACATTTAAGAGTAATGATTCTCATAAGCCGTGGAAGCCATCGTCTTATTACTCAAAGGGCTTTATTACAGTGATGATGATTCATATAAGTTATGTAAGACACGTATAATAAAGATTTCCATTTTATTAACTAATGAAAATATTACAAATACATGTACATATAGCCCATCCATAAGTTGGGTATAAGGAATATCCCTAACATTTGTATGTACACATCACATTATGTCATATGTACGATATGCCTCAGAGCGATATTCCTTACTTGAATATGCAAACTAAACTTAATTTAGATCTTTATATTCATAGCCCATTTCTAATCGAAACTTTCGATGATAGATCATCGCAGGAATCACAAGTTTCACCACGGAAGTAAAGAAAGCCTATTGGAACTCCAAAACAGTGAGTTGACCTTTTTCCCAGAACTGATTTTATTTAACAGTTTTTTATTACTGATGTTTTTAAACCGAATTTTATATGGCATTAGACCAAATTTTAAAACTGATATTTTTAGATTCAGTGATGATACAGAAAGATTGTTTTTCAGCAAGAGTTTTGAGTTATAAATTTTTTCAAACATAAGATTTGTTTTCGGGACATGGGGAAAACCCACCCCAGTATGTAAATTGATACAGTTTCGAATTGACGGACAGAGAACATGTGCACTTGTAGAGGACTGGGGGGATGGTGATACGTAACGCCCTCAGATCCTAGTTCAGAGTTAGGGGGACGGCGATACGTAACGCCCTTACACCATAATTTTGTTGGTTTCTATTATTAGTCCCAAGGAAAGATTAAGCAATAGAAATACAATAATCATACATGCAAAGCTTGAAGGATGGCGGAAACATACTTACAAAGCTATGTGACGAAAATGGTGATGAGGATCCTTGAGCCTCCAAGGATGAAGTTTCGGCCAAGCAAGAAGATGGAGAGAAGCTTCAAATCTTTGAGTATTCCAAGCTCCAAATGCGTTTCCATATCACCTCTTTTGTTCCTTGCTTGTGCTAGCAAAATTGGAGAATGAGAAAACAATTTTCGGCCTTTGTTTATGCAGCTCACGGCGTGAGCAAGAGAGAAAGAAGATGAGAGTGTTTCACTTTTAATTTTTGTTCCCTTTGCATGCCAAAACCGTGAGACTCAAAGGAAATGAAAAGTGATATGATATCTAATAAAAAAAAAAATTTTAATGCAAAAAATCCTTCAAAACCGTGCATGGCTTTCCCTCCAAAATGAAATCCATCATTTGCCATCATTACCACACTTTGAGATTAGAGACAATGTATCATCCCTCAAAGGTGACTAGATACATCCACCATCTATTCGTATTAAGTAATGAGATATCGCGATGTGATTTGCGGATATCACTCGATTCAAAATACGAATGTGTCCGCAAGCACTTTCGGGCTCGGTTTCGTTAATTCCGAATTAACGAATTTCCGTCGCGACGTGAATTAAATAATTACGTCTTGCGAAATTACTATTCAGTTCGCTAATGAATTAATTCTAAATTAATTCGTTTGCCCGAATTAAAATCCGATTTTAATTCCGCGTCGAAATCTAATTTCGTTTAATAATATATCGAATATATTATTTTATCGATTAATTCCAAATTAATCGATATCTCTCTCTCTCCTAATAAGGCATTTTATCCAAGATAAAGTTTCTCCGCAATTAATCCAAGATTAATAAGGTTCGAATCAAACGTCATAGGTGAATCTTCAGGAAGCGACCCAAGAGATCTCCGGATATGTTGGCAGTAAATACGGTCATTGGATAATCCAAACACGTACGTACCTCGTACTACGTTTTTACCGATTTACAAGACAAGGTTGGCTTCTAGAAAAGCGCCATGCCTACCCAATTCTCCAGAAATATTCTTACTGGAATATTAGATCTATATCAAGCGTAGTATACCGTAGTATCGCGTACATCGATCCAGTATCGAACGATCACATGTTAGGCCTGGGGCTGGAAGTGTGTCTGCCCCGTATGAAACATATATCGGACATCAAACAACTAGTCTCTTTAAATCGGACAATCCTGACCTAGTCATATCGTCCCGACGGTTGCAACCTTTTATAGAGTACTAGTTCTGTGTCCTGCGCGATCATCAACTCCATATGTCTGAAGTGATACTTCCATCTTGACATCACACCCAGTACACTACGATTCCTGATAAACCCAGAAGTGGTGAACACAGAACCGGTTAAAGTCCCTAACCACCAAAACCAAAGTTTACCGATTGTCGCAAGTACTAGCGATGCAAGTCTCAGGTTAAGACCATATACACCTACCCTGATGCGGCCTCCCATAGACACGCAGACATACTACCAATGGGATTCCGCGGGGTCTATCCAGAGCGAAGCTGTTTTTCGTACCATCGATAAAACACAACCTCCTATCGCACTTGCATAAGTATCCAATACTTAAATATATGAGAACTATGCCGTTGTGCCCTCACAACATGCATAAATGCAATACTAGTCTATTCCGCATTATCGATGTCCGATCTCGATAATACTCCGACTAGGGATATTTAATGATTAAACCTTTTATATTGATACTGTCTCATATCATCTCAATACGGAACTAATCATACGGACTTTTGCCATTAATATATCAAAGTAAATAATTTTACAAAACGGCAAAAGGCAATTTCATTATCACATAGTTAATTTTGTACAATAATACAATATCATTTACAAAACAGTGACGCTATGGGTCATAATGTCTAACAAATTTCAGGGTCAGGTAGTAGCATGGATCAGCACTACCGGCTCTAGTTCAGTGGCTTGGGAGACGGTAATACGTAATGCTCTAAGACCACAAATTTCAGGGACATAAATGGCATGCTTTGGGGGACGGTATGTTGGTTTATTCTAAGGTCCCAAGATCAAATCAAGACATGAAATAATGCGTGAATACACCAACGAAGATAGCGGAATACTTACATTGGTTGGTTGAGTCGAATCGGCAACAAACAAAGTCCAAAAACGCACTGCCAAGGGCGCCAAACTGCAGCAGTCCACTGCCTCCATTTTCAGATTTTGAGCTGAGAAAACGGAGCTCCAAGCCTCGTCCGACGGATCCCGGCTCATGGGTGAACCTCCCTACCACCTTCGCAAGTCTCGTAAGTGTGCTAGCACTTGAGATTTTGCCACAAAATCCCACTCCAAGCTTCCCTTATTCACGCCTATTTTGGTTCCAAAACCAGTGAGCATTTACATGCTTGGGCGTGAGCTTTGCCAAAAGAGAAAGATGAAAGAAATTGAAAGATATCTAATACGTGAGAGAGAGAAGTTGTAATAAAGGTATTAAAAATCTGTATTATATATTTTGTTTTCTAAAAACAAAAATATTAAATACAAAACATTTAATAAACCATTAAAATAAGTCAACACTTTTCTCAAAAGCATCAACAACCATTTAATACCATTATTACTACTTTTGCTTTCACTATTCACTTTAATAAAGCAAATAGTAATGTGTCACATCACATTTAATTTTGACGCTTGATTTGACATGTGGGCCCCACATGATATTAAATGCGAGCGGGCCCCGCAAAATAATCTCGGGCTCGGTTTCGCTAATTCCGAATTAACGAATTTCCGTCGCTACGTAAATAAACGATTATGCTTAGAGAAATCACTATTCACGTCTCTAACGAATTAATTCCGAATTAACTCGTTTGCCCGAATTAAAATCCAATTTTAATTCCGCGTCGAAATCTAATTTCATTTAATATATCGAATATATTAATTCATCGATTAATTCCAAATTAATCGTTCTCTCTCTTTAGACGACATTTTATCCCGGATAAAATATCTCCGTTATTAATCCTAGATTAATTTTCTCTCTCTTCTATATAATCCCAGATTAATTATGGAGTGCGAGTTATGCGTCATCGGTGGATTATCGGGAAGCGACCCATGAGATCTCCGGATAAGTTGGCAGTAAATACGGTCGTCGGAGTATCCGAATCACGTACGTACCAAGTACTACGTTCTACCGATTTACGAGACAAGGTCGACTCCTAGCAAAGCACCAAGTCTACCCAATTCTCCGGACATATCCTTATAAGAATATTAAGATCTATATCAAGCGTAGTATACCAATGTATTGTGCATATTGGCCCAGTATCGGATAATCACGTGCTAGGGCTGGGGCTGGATAAGTGTCTGCCCCGTCCGAAACACATATCGGATGTCTGGTAACTAGTCTCTATAATCGGATATTCATGACCTGGTCATAATATCACGATTGGATGCGCATCACTTAAGAGCACTAATACCGTATCCTGCGTGACATCATCTCCACTATGACTGGAGTGATACTTCCGTCTCGACATCACATCCAATACACTACGATTCCTGATAAACCCAGAAGAGGTGAACACAGAACCAGTTAAGATCCCCCAACCACCAAAACCAAAGTTTACCGATTTTCGTAAGTATTAGCGATGCAAGTCTCAGGTTAAGACTATACACACCTACCTTGATTTCGGCCTCCCATAGACACCTAGTCATAATACCAATGGGATTCCGAAGGGTCTATCCAGAGCGAAGCTGTTTCCCGTACCATCGGTGAAACACGACCTCCTATCGCACTTGCACAAGTATCCAATACTTATATATATGAGAACTATGTCGTTGTGCCCTCACAACGCGCACAAGTGCAATACTAGCCTATTCCGCATTATCGATGTCCAGTCTCGATAATACTACGGCTAGGGATATTTAATGATTAATCCTTCGTGGACTGATACTGTCTCATATCATCTCAATCCAGGAACTAATCATAGGGACCTCTCTTCATTTATATATCTATGGTGATCTAATCACAAATGACGAGAGTGCAATTTCCTTGTTACATAGTTAATTTTGCTACAGCAACACAATGTTATGTGCAAATAGTGACGCTATGGGTCATATTATCCAACAATCTCCCACTTGGCACATAGCCAGTCACTCGAGTGTCCTACACCCGAACTATGTAAGGTTCGCTCAAATTGCTGAGGAAAGGTTTTCGTCAGCGGATTTGTTCGATTATCGTTTGACGCGATTTACACGATCATCACATCGCCACGATGTATGATCCGAACGAATCAGATGATATAGAAGTATATATCTGGATCGTCGATGAGACCTTTAATTCCTGAGCCTGTGCTGACGCCTAGCTCAGCTGCTAACAGAACTATATCTAATCTAATTAGATTTATTTTTGATCCAAATGGCTTCTATTGCTGCCTCAGCTGCATTTGTTGTTTATTCGGCAACAGTTATCTTGCTTGGAAGATTTCCAGCTCACTGTCCCGGTGTTCAAACTTTATAGTACCGCAGTATTTAATCGTTTGGAAACTTGCTGCAGTGATCCCAGCCACTTCAAGTTCTCATTCTCTATAGTAAAAGATAGCATCTTTAGTTCTCAGAGATACTAACAGATGTTCTTAACTTCAATCCAGTGACTATCACTTGGATTGACCCGATTGTGACTCCATATGCTCGAAGCGTATGAGACACCAATACAAGTACATTTTAAATGTACAATTTCCTAGAGAGTGTTAACAACTCCAAATCTATCCCAGTAGATCTTTATTCCTTGAATAAAGGTTGTTACTCCCCAGAATTCTACGGAGAATTTCTATTGAAAGCCAAGCTTTCAACAATAGCTTTATGGGAATTTCACTGTCAGTGCGCTCTCCCACTAACCTCCTTATATACACAAGAATTATTTCGTTTTGAGTCAAATCATAAACCATTATGATTATTTCAAAACGACAGTTCCAAGAACCTTATGCTTGCATTGATCCAAACATGGATCGAATAACCCGCAAACCTTGTTTGTCGATTATACAAAATCGTCAGGATGTTGTAAATATCCTCCAAAAGGTTTCCTTTTCAGGAAAGCGATTTTGATTTATAACTGACACATTTCATAAATGAAATATACAGTTATTTTCAAGCATCTTCAAAATGGATTTTTATACATGGAATCCATTTCGGATTCATGGCACTTTGCCATAACATGGAGTCGATACCTTGTATTACTTCCTCTAAAAGTAGTCGGATGGTACACCACCATAAGATTGACATCTTTATGGGGCGAGATCAGAAACCCATACCCTAGGTTGTTTTCTGACTCTATCCGATCTACTAGTTTCTTGTGTATTTGAAGATTAATGGTATAGTTTCATCATAGATGAACTATTTGTGTTCCATTAAGGACTTCGTGCCTTGAACAGTATTACTCCGATTTTCATCGAGTATCACTATCCTCCCACTGACCACTGCATATCGGTATTCCTCTCAGGAAAACCGCATGGTGAGCAACAATTATATTGTTCTCATGTGGGATTTATAAGTATTATACTTAAGGTTTCCCTTAGGATAACCTATATTGGCACTTATCCAATTTGGGTCCTTAGTTTGGTATCATCCAAACGCTATGCCTGGCATACCCAAATTATCAGGAATGAGAAACCTCGTTTCTTCCCGGTTCATATCCTATATGATATCTGTCAAACAGATTTATATGGAACCTTATTCTAAATAAGTTTTGCACTATTAATACATATCCTGTTGAAGGAAATAGTAGCTCAGAGCGACTCGTGATAAATCTTATCATGTCCAACAAAATTCGGTTTTAGTTCGGACACACCGTCTAACTGACGTGTCTCGAGAGGAGTCCTCATCTGAAAGAATACCATACTTTTTATGTACGTATGAAACTTACTGCTTAAGTATTTCCATTACGGTATTACCGTGGCGGAATAACACTATAGCCAATCTGTTTGTCTACTTCGTGTCGAAACTCTAAAGTTTCCGATATGTGTTCTTCAAAAGAAACACATAACCACAACGTGATGTCACATCCGTTAAGGTCACGAAATATTCATGTTCACATCTAGCCTAGCTAGATATGGGCCCACTAAATTCATCATGAATAGGGCTAACAGATCGGTGGCCCTTTTACTATTACCAAGTAAATAGTATTTTAGGTATCTTACCTAATAAACTAGATTCGTAGACCTTATTTGAATAGTCAAATCAGTCCTAGTACCCACTCTTAAAAGTGTGGATATACGAGTCTTCTTTAATTGTGTCCTAGACAACAATGCCACAAATAAGTCTCCATTGATCAAATCAATTTGAGCTATTTATTTGTCATTTTATATGTTTGAGATTTTATTATATTCAAAATATAAATTCTGTTATTTACATCCAATGTATTTATCTCAGTATCATCTTTATATAATGAAAACTTTAGTTTAGTTCTAGAATATAAAGGTTTTATCTGCAATGGATTAAACACTGATAGAGATAATGTCTCTAGTTAAACTAGTTACATTATAACATTTCCTAATTTAAGTACATACCCAAAGGGTAGTTCCTAAATTTAGGTATCTACGGTCGAAACAGCGACTTTCGTCCCGTTTCCAATTCGCAGAGAAATCTCGGCTTGAAGCCAGTATCCAGCTCACAGCGGATTCTGAACGTCAATACATATATGTATTATGTACCACACTAAGTATTTAAAATCCAATTTCAATACTAGTAGTAAACATAACTTTGACAAATATTTTTAAAGTTAGAGCCTCGCCCTATCTTTAATTCCTTCGTGTCTTCCATATCCAAATGGTAGTCACTTTGGGATATGTCAATTATCCTTTTCAATATTTCACAAACCTTTGCCCAAGCCTTGGGTTTCGGGATATCGAAACGATGTGCACCTTGTGCTACATGCCCAATTGCAAACTTTGACTTTTCTCCACTAGAATAGTCAATTAATTCTCCAAGAATTATTAATTGTAATTTTAATACTTTTAAATCTAAAGATAGATTTATTGTAAGTATATTAATTAAGCACTAAAGTCATCATCACATAAATCTTCCAAAGACTTTATGCTCTACTATTTGCTTAATTATGGGCTTAGTAATAATAAGTTATTTTATCAAATAAATTAACCTATTATTAATTCCCAATTGAAAATTAAATCATTTAAAACATTAATCCAAGGATTATATATTTTAAATATTCAACCTTTTCAATTCTTTACTTGATTTTAATAGTCCAACTATTTAATCAAATTATTAAGGTACTATTTATTATAATGATTACAATAATAACCCAATTATTTAATCAACTATAATTTTAATATTGATTACTATATCCAATTATAAAATCAACTATCATTTTAATTCAATTATATTGATTACTATAATCCAATTACAAAATCAACTATATATTGAATGAGTTTGTATATAGTCCAACTATATATATTTTTAAAACAACATAAAATATTAGTCCGACTAATACTTTTGATTAATATGACGAGTAAAATAAAATGAGCGTGTTTAGCGAGTATTCGAACGAATGTTGCAAATTCAATACTTGCCTCCCACTATTTTTCGTCGAGCCTCTAACCCTCTGTGGAGTACTCGGGAAACCGCGTTTCCTAGTGGGCTAGGATCCTATTAAATAACACACAACCTTGACTTTGGCCAATAAAAGCTGTATGCTATTTAACTAGGTAGATCTCACAGATCAATTGGATCCAATCCAATTCCTAGATCCGGTTAGGTGGACATCCAAGTCCGAAACATATGTATAATGTCAATGTATCCATTACATTTTCCTAACCTATCCTCCGAATCATCTAGGCCTTGGCTTTGCCAAAAACAAACCTAATGATTCCAGTTAAGCGGGACCCATTGACGAGGAGGAAGTTTCGTAATCAATGTCATTGGACAAAAAGTGATCTTGACTTTGGCCAATAAAAATCACGATTTGGACAAGACACCGGTTATGCAACAAAACTCTCATGATTCAAGTACATCCTTGATTGACAAAGGTCTTGACTTTGGTCAAAAACAAACCAATGCCAACTTCGGATCTTGAACAAGAATCATTCAATGGAAGGATAATCGCTTAATATAGATTGAGGGATTTTCGCGTGCAAATTGGCTACCAATTTAATTATCTTTGTTAGGTCTCATCATCATACACCCTTAAACATGCATTCTAATACATAATAAAGCGAGTATGAAATAAAATAATAATGATATGCGGATGGATGGATACTTAACACATTGATCCTAGATCAAATCTCTCCCTTTCTCACTCAAGCTAGCACTTGTACTACTTCTACCCGTTACACACTACACTTCTAAAGAAACCTCATATACATAGAGGGGAAAAGGTGAGAAGAGAATACAAAGAGAAAGAAGGTGATAAGGCTGGACACGCAGGTCCAATTTATAAATCGAATTTATTACAACAATTTCTAAAATTGCCCACCCGACTAATATCCATCCGATATACATTATTCATTCAACACAACCACGTATTCACACACATAAGCATGCTATCAATCAATCTAATCAAATTAATTAATCTGATAATTAAGTGATCATCCAATGTTCAAACAACGATTTGATTTTGTTCGAGTCAAACTCGTTTTTGCGAATAAGTACTCAAAGTACGAATTCATGAATTAAATTAAACTACATCATTAAATCTAATTTAACATGTATTAATACTAATTCACTATTCAATTCCAAATTAATATTGCACTTTATATTAATAAACCTTTTACGATTTAAATCCAAATTCAATCGCGTCGGGACTCAAAGTCCGATTAACGTCCAACGTCAATTCAATTGAAGTCCAATGGGCTTTAACTAATTTCTTTAGGCATTGGCTTCGGCAACCAAAGCCCAATAGTGGAATCACCCAAAATGCCTTAGAAATCAATTTCGGCCCATTAGGCCCAATTAAACATTAAAGGTTCATTAGTCGCATTTGGGCTTTATGGTTAAGGTTTTGGGCCCAATTGGATCCAATCCATTTGGCCTAAACCAAACTTGATAAATCAAGCCCAAAAGGCCCAACTACAACAATTCAAGCCCAAATCCAATTTAAGCCTAAATAATTAAATACACTAATCCAATTACGCAATTTAATTACCTAAAGTGCATTACGATGATTAATAACCTAAATTGATATTTCCGAAGCACCAAATTAGTCCAATTAATCATGCTCAATTCATTATTATATGTCCAACATACAAATTGAAAAATCAAACCCATTACATGCTTTTAATGCTCTCGGCCAAGGAAGGTAATTTTGTCCGATTTGAATTCAATCCAATTAATTACACAATCGACAACGTATTAACTTCCCGAATGATTTCATACACATTGAATGTCACAAAATCAAAATTACCAAGACATTCAATAGGGCTATACATTCGGCCAAGGGAAGGAAATTGGGGATTTTGTTCAATTTAAAATTCAATCAAATTGACTTCAAATTAACATCATCCTTTATCATTATAACTCATCCAATGAATTAAAATGAAAAAATTCCAAGAACTCCAAGACTCCTACACATTCGGCCAACATGAATAAATTGGGGAAAATTATTCCAAATCAATTTTCAACAAATTGGTCCAACCAAAATGCAATTAAACATGTTATAAGCATACTCAAACAATCAATTTATTCAAATCATGCTCAACAAACATTTACCCAAATTTTAAGCCCTACATTTTTCATGCTTGCAACATTAGCTCTTGATGCCATTGTTGGTTTATTCTAAGGTCCCAAGATCAAATCAAGACATGAAATAATGCGTGAATACACCAACGAAGATAGCGGAATACTTACATTGGTTGGTTGAGTCGAATCGGCAACAAACAAAGTCCAAAAATGCACTGCCAGGGCGCCAAACTGCAGCAGTCCACTGCCTCCATTTTCAGATTTTGAGCTGAGAAAACGGAGCTCCAAGCCTCGTCCGACGGATCCCGGCTCATGGGTGAACCTCCCTACCACCTTCGCAAGTCTCGTAAGTGTGCTAGCACTTGAGATTTTGCCACAAAATCCCACTCCAAGCTTCCCTTATTCACGCCTATTTTGGTTCCAAAACCAGTGAGCATTTACATGCTTGGGCGTGAGCTTTGCCAAAAGAGAAAGATGAAAGAAATTGAAAGATATCTAATACGTGAGAGAGAGAAGTTGTAATAAAGGTATTAAAAATCTGTATTATATATTTTGTTTTCTAAAAACAAAAATATTAAATACAAAACATTTAATAAACCATTAAAATAAGTCAACACTTTTCTCAAAAGCATCAACAACCATTTAATACCATTATACTACTTTTGCTTTCACTATTCACTTTAATAAAGCAAATAGTAATGTGTCACATCACATTTAATTTTGACGCTTGATTTGACATGTGGGCCCCACACTGATATTAAATGCGAGCGGGCCCCGCAAAATAATCTCGGGCTCGGTTTCGCTAATTCCGAATTAACGAATTTCCGTCGCTACGTAAATAAACGATTATGCTTAGAGAAATCACTATTCACGTCTCTAACGAATTAATTCCGAATTAACTCGTTTGCCCGAATTAAAATCCAATTTTAATTCCGCGTCGAAATCTAATTTCATTTAATATATCGAATATATTAATTCATCGATTAATTCCAAATTAATCGTTCTCTCTCTTTAGACGACATTTTATCCCGGATAAAATATCTCCGTTATTAATCCTAGATTAATTTCTCTCTCTTCTATATAATCCCAGATTAATTATGGAGTGCGAGTTATGCGTCATCGGTGGATTATCGGGAGCGACCCATGAGATCTCCGGATAAGTTGGCAGTAAATACGGTCGTCGGAGTATCCGAATCACGTACGTACCAAGTACTACGTTCTACCGATTACGGACAAGGTCGACTCCTAGCAAAGCACCAAGTCTACCCAATTCTCCGGACATATCCTTATAAGAATATTAAGATCTATATCAAGCGTAGTATACCAATGTATTGTGCATATTGGCCCAGTATCGGATAATCACGTGCTAGGGCTGGGGCTGGATAAGTGTCTGCCCCGTCCGAAACACATATCGGATGTCTGGTAACTAGTCTCTATAATCGGATATTCATGACCTGGTCATAAATCACGATTGGATGCGCATCACTTAAGAGCACTAATACCGTATCCTGCGTGACATCATCTCCACTATGACTGGAGTGATACTTCCGTCTCGACATCACATCCAATACACTACGATTCCTGATAAACCCAGAAGAGGTGAACACAGAACCAGTTAAGATCCCCCAACCACAAAACCAAAGTTTACCGATTTTCGTAAGTATTAGCGATGCAAGTCTCAGGTTAAGACTATACACACCTACCTTGATTTCGGCCTCCCATAGACACCTAGTCATAATACCAATGGGATTCCGAAGGGTCTATCCAGAGCGAAGCTGTTTCCCGTACCATCGGTGAACACACGACCTCCTATCGCACTTGCACAAGTATCCAATACTTATATATATGAGAACTATGCCGTTGTGCCCTCACAACGCGCACAAGTGCAATACTAGCCTATTCCGCATTATCGATGTCCAGTCTCGATAATACTACGGCTAGGGATATTTAATGATTAATCTTCGTGGACTGATACTGTCTCATATCATCTCAATCCAGGAACTAATCATAGGGACCTCTCTTCATTTATATATCTATGGTGATCTAATCACAAATGACGAGAGTGCAATTTCCTTGTTACATAGTTAATTTTGCTACAGCAACACAATGTTATGTGCAAATAGTGACGCTATGGGTCATATTATCCAACACGGTAATACGTAACGCCCCAAAGTCATGGTTTTGCATTCCTGGCTCCAGTTAGGCGTATGGGGGACAGCGATACGTAACACCCCCATACGTCAAATTTTTCAGATACAATTCAATATTCAGACATCAGATTTTTAGAAAAAGAATTTTCAAACATCATATTTTTAGAAACAGTTTTCAGAGATCAGATTTTAGAAACAGTTTTCAGAAAATTAAGTTATGTAAAAGAGATTTCAGATGAAGTTTTCAGAAAAGAGTTTACTTATAAAGATATTTCTGGATCTTTTTTTTTAGACCCGAAAGCTTTTATATCAATTTTTTTTTCAGTTTTTCGTCCACTCACGTAGATCGTGCGACGATCTAAACCCCCACTCCAAATTTCCTTATTTTGCAAGTGTTCTCGGAGGACAAACTCGGGAAGGCGGATACTGATGCAGTCACTAGGGTATGGAGTCCATCAGTCCGAGTCTAAAAGAGTGAGAGTTCAGTCGGAGTCGTATAAAAGTCATGTATTAATATTTGGGTTATGTGTAATCACTGAAAAAACAAGTGTTTATGAGCATTCTGTTATTAAAAAAAGAACTTGTTTTTTTTTTATATTGTCTAGTTTGGACTTTGGTTCCACATATAAGAATTTGATTGAGAAAAGAGAAATAGTACAGTTATAACTAGAAAGGTAGAGGCTTAGGGGAATAGTACAGTCTATTCCATACCAGTAGCATCTTCCAGATAGGGGACGTTACAGAAACATGCATGTATCAAGCAAATACAAGATCAAACATTAGATTTAAAGGGCTAATCATATCAAGGCCTAGAATCAGACTCGCTTTGATATCATTTTTGTTGGGGATTTAAGGTAAATACCCGGGTAACGTAGCTGAACACAGAAAATCGAAATTTTCCGATTTAAATAATTTTTCTTGGATCAATTAAAATAAACTTATTTTTTTTTAATTACCCAATACTTAAAAACTGAAATTTTACCCAAGAAATCATATTTCTTGGAAATTACCGTTTAACCCCTTAACTTTGCTTTTTGTTCATTTTAGTCCTCAAATTATCAAATATAATTTTGGATGATTCCAAATCAGTTCTAAAATAATTTCCAACATGTCCAATACATGAGATTATAAATTACAACAAAAACTCCATAAAAGTCCAAAATTGCCGAGAGCACCTTATAATTCCCAATTTGTGTATTTTGGTCCAAAGTTGTTCAAAACAAGTTAAGATGATATCCAATCAACACCAAATTAAATGTGCATCATATATACACCATTACACAACACATATATGAGAAGCCCCAAATTCGGAAAAGGGTACAAACCCTAATTTTACAAATTCATCAATATGAACAAATTACATCAAATTAAATAAATCCAATGTTTCAATCAAGTCTCTACCACACCAAACAAATCTCACCACTTTGAAATAACTCTAGAACAATTCTAGGTCATCAATGAGTGGCCTAACAACTCTAGAATGGCAACTAGATCATCAAATGATCAAAAGAATGATTAATAACTCCTTATAAGCTTTCGTTTAACATCATTCATACAAACACCCATAATCAAAGCTTCCAATCATTAAAAACATAAAAAAAAAACACATGAGTAGAAAAACTTTAGAACCACATAAATTGTAGCCAAGAATAAAAGGAAAAAATTTCCCTCTAATGAAATGTTGGAAATACTTACTAAATCTTTGCCTTTCTTTGATTTTGATTCTTGTTTCTTCACTTTTTCTCTTAAGTGTTTTGATTTTCCTTTTGAAAGCTTAGACAAAAGTGAAGCAAATGAAAATTTTAACACTTTCAATATTTATGGTTTGGCCGAAATTCAAGGGAAAACATCTAAAGGATTTTTGTAATTTTTAAAACCAATTTTAAAGAATACAAAATCAATTTGATAACCATATCCTTAAATGTAAAGTCATGAATTTACACTTGTAATCATTTCCTCTCTTTAACAATTATATAATTAATTAAATAATTAAATACAAAAATTTCAAATATATGTATTATATTTACTTTAGATATCTTAAATACATATATTAATGATATATGTCAAATATCATAATTTGATAATTAATTAATGTGTATTTAATAATATCATATATTAAATATAAACGAACATTAATTAGGAAATGATGGTTCAGTCCTTTTGCATGTATCTTTCGTTTAACCGTTAAACGATTTATAAATAATCAACATTATTTATAAACGTTGCCCTAGTGCTCTACGAGTTTATTTCATTAGTGAGACTCTCTAGATTAATGCATATCCATCACAAAATCCAATTTCGTGTCCATAATTCACCCACCCGTAAATTATGACGACCACGGATAAATTCATTGAATCATACAGGTCGAGGACATGGCATATCTTTAATTCCTCTGTCACATGTATCCGGATATATCCTAGAGATATAGATGTAAACGTCAAATCTCTATAGGGACAATCCTGTTGATGTCTCCAATAGCAATCTCTAAAAGAATACTTAGAACTCACTTCTAAAGTGTACCATGATCCCATGGTTTTTATCTGATTGCTAATCATAAATGGACTACTTATGCTCTGTACACAGAACTGGCGGATCCTATCTTGACACACACAAGACACCATGAGGATCTGTCTGCACCCAACGAATAGGCGAATGTCTGAGATTAATAGGTCGGTGACGTGACTGCCATCTAAGTGTGGAAGATGTCTCATGTGCCCACAGTGGTATCTCAAGTTGAAGAATCACTTATGCTACTCAACCCGAGAAGATTCTTATTGAAGTTGGTGTACCATCTATTAAGAATCTTCGGTGAGTCATTCAATGTTTATCCATTATAAACACCTACACATCTATATGAGTCTCCAAGACTCATGGTTGACTAAGAAACCATTGGAATCCAATATTCCAGTATACAACATATATCGGTCTCAACGGGCTTACTTTACTGACCAAATAGTGGAAACCTTGACCAGGAACTGTCTAAGAATGACAACGTCATGATACAACTCAATGTCAGTTGCGACACTTTTGCAACTGTATCATAACTAATCATTCTAAGGTCAGTTACGTCTTTACCATATAAAAAGATATATTAAATTATAGAAACTGTTTATTTTATTAATAATAAAACGTTTACGAAAGTATTTACAAGGAAATACAACAAGGAATTGGTGCTCTGAGCACCAACCCTAACACCTAGGTCGTATCAGCCTTACATGGTTCTGGAGAACTTCAATCATTTGTTCTTTCAGCATGTCATTACCATAAAATGACACTCCAGTTGGTGGTTAGGGCCATAAAATAGGCACATCATTGTATTGGTGCTGTTTTTTCGAGCCTTGGGGAACTACTCCCTCATGATGGGTTATATTAACTAGCGAACTCCCGCCATTTGACCTTAAATTTTGGCCATTACTGACATGATGTGTCCCTCTATGGGGTGCTCCAACAATAAGAGCTCCACGCGATGACAAGCCATTACTTGATCCAATATTCTAACCCTCAACTAGGGATCGTGAATTCGGATGATTTGGATTTTGATCATTGTTGCCCTCATAGGTAACATACTAGGTGGTTCCAGACCCCCTTATGGAGGGAACCCTATGTTGGGGCGATAGTGAGACCCCTAGGGTCAGATCAGTGTCCCTCACAACGGAAGTGAGTCTAACATATGGATATCCAGCATGGTGTATTTTAAATATTTTAATGAAAACTAGATTCATTTACGAGTCCGTTGGATAAAACAGTGATCAAATCGGAGTCCGGAAACTCCGAAACAGAGATAAATAAAGTTTCAGCGCTCTTCGCAACGCCCAATCTGTGAGAGCTCAGCGTCACCACGCGCAAGGCTTAGAGTCACGACACTCAAACTATTAGAGGTCAACGTCGCGATGTGCAGAGGTGACTGTCGCTATGCTGACTTGTGTAATATGTTGGTTGTGAGCTCATTAGCCTTGAATCCAATTCAAAATACTTCTAATTTTCTACAAACACTTCAATACACCTAAAATCCAATTTTAACATCAAAACCAACATCAAAACATGTTATACAGCAAACATACATGTATTCTAAATACATATTTGTATTGGTTTGAATCAAAAATAGAATCCCATAATAAATTGACTCATGAACAATTGTAGGTCACTCAAATGTGGTCAAGTGATTCTAGAATAATAGTCATAGCTCGAAGCTATAATCTAGAGTTTCAAACTCTAATTTAATGTGCCATGTCCAACATGAACATAATTGACCCAATTACAAGCATATATTGTTTATGCTTCCAAAGCATCCATACACAATTTATTAGCCTAATTTCAACATCAAGTTATGATATTATGTATCTAACACATAATACATCACTATATGTTTCATTAATGATATCTTCACAAATAAAAAATATAGCTTTAGGGAAAATCAAACTTACCTAGTAAGCTTGATTCCAAGATCCAATCTTATTCTCCTTATTGAAATATTGTGGAGAACTTCCAAAGTTAGCAAGCTTAACTCCAATTTTAGCAAGCTTCATTCCAAGATCCAATCTTTATTTCTCCTTGTTGAAATGTTGTTGAGAACTTCTAAAGATTCTCTAAACAATTATTTTACTTAGGCTAATATTCCTAATTCTTGCTTGTTTTAGCTTTCACAAGCTTAACTTTCTTAAACTCAACCTTTCCAGCTTATCAAGCTTAATTAAGACCTCGCTCAAGCTTGCCTTTTATAACAAAACTTATGCAATTTTTAATTAATAAAAGTCTTATTCAACTTTTAGGTTGGCGTAATCCCATTTTTCAAATATGTATAATTAGATATGTCTAATCACATTTGTCTACCACTTTGATTTAATCCAATTAAATCAAGACAAAGATTAGCAAATGGATTAGTTCATTATCTACCGCTTTGATTTAATCCAATCAAATTTAGACAAATACACCTATAATTACATATTAGTAATTACTAAAATTTCCTCAAATAGTAGAGATATTTATGAAATTACGAAAAAACCCTTGTGTGATTTTGGATTAATCCAATTGGGACAAAGTAAATAATCAATGTTATCCAATAACACTTAATTATTTTAGTTGATAATTAAAATATCAAATATTATTTATTATCAAAATTTTTGAATACCCAAGTGCTCAACGAGTACACTTCATATTGTGGGACTGTCTAAGTCCAGACACTTTCGTCATATAAGCCTAGTTTATATGTACGCAATTCGGCTACCCTCGAATTTGAGAAAAACACGAACTACCTTTCTGAACTATACAAGTCGAGGTCATCACATATGTTTAACTATCCCTCCGTCAGAGGCTATCCTAGTTGTTCTTAGGAAACATATATTACATTGTCAAGTTTCGAAGGCGCACATATCATGTCGACATGTCCACGATTCCTTACAATTAAACAGAAACCATTTCTGATATATGTGATCGACCCTAGTTGATCGGCTTTGACGTAAATTCTTCATGACTTACTCACATGGATATCTAAGCCCCTTACGATACACATACGGTTTAACGGATCCTATCTTGATATGCATTTGATTAACGAGTGCATCGGTCCACACCCAACGAACATCTAGAGGCCATACCATGAAAGGTCTCTGACATACATGCCATCTAAGTGTGGATGATCTCACACAAAATCAATGTTATCCTACAATCAAAGGATCACATATGCTACTCGATTCGAATAGATTCTTATTGACGATTGTTTGTACTTCTAACTATTAGGAATCACCTGAGAGTCATTCAATATTCGCTCTAATGAATACCCACATGTTTAAACGAGCTTCCAAAGCTCAGGTTAAACCATTGGAAGTCAAATTCCATTATACGATATGAGCTAGTCTTCTAAGTTATAAGAATTTGACAGTATTCCAAACCCAACGACTAGGAATATTTACTTTAAGAATAGTTTATAATAGTAATACTATCCTAAATTCGGACCACCTAGTTTCCAGTATTACTTCATGACTATTCTAAGGTCGATGTCATTCACATCATATTGATATATTACTCTAATATGTATAATGACATTAACATTAATAAGGTTTGAAATGAAAAAGTAGTTATTCAATTAGTAAATAATAAAATATAATGTACAATACATTATTCGGATAGGCGCTACAAAAGCCAACTCCAAAAAACTCTACCTGCTTAGTGCAAATTCGGATGGTACTAAAGTCTCGTCTCCACAAAATATTTATCGAATAACCTATGAGGTAAGGCCTTTATAAGCAGGTCTACTATGTTGTCTTATCTTTGAACCTTTAAGACTATTATGTTTTTCGTTCAATAATCTATCTAATCACACGATATTTCATTTCCCCATGTTTAGACTTGGAATACGCTCTCGACTCTTTAGCCTGTGCAATGGCTCAGCTATTATCATAGTAAAATGGGATCGAATCCGCAATACTATGCACAATTCCAAGTTCTGTGATAAAGTTTATAGTAAAAACATCTTCTTTAACAGCTTATTTGAACATCGCTAA
This sequence comes from Zanthoxylum bungeanum, assembly GCA_019454045.1. Taxonomy (NCBI): domain Eukaryota; kingdom Viridiplantae; phylum Streptophyta; class Magnoliopsida; order Sapindales; family Rutaceae; genus Zanthoxylum; species Zanthoxylum bungeanum. Next base: position 38,734 of record SKCR01028798.1, on the reverse strand, counting down.
CTAACTGCAGTGCTATTAAGGGTAAATATGTATCCGGATGTAGACTTTCTATCATCTGGATCTCCCTGGAAGTCAAAGTCTGTATAACCCTTAACTTGTTGCTCATCTTCTCCATATATGAGAAACATATCCTAAGTACCCTTAAAATATTTCAGGATATATGTCATAGTTGTCCAATGATCATTACTCGGATCATATTGATATCGGCTAGTAACACTAATGTTGAAACTGACATCAGGTCTTGTACTTAGCATAACAAACATAACGCTTCCAATACAAGAAACATATGGCAAGTTAGACAATCTAACTCTCTCTTCCTCAAACTGAGGTGCCATTTTCTTCGAAAGATGTATGTAATATCGGAAAGGTACATTTATTGCCTTACAGTTGGTAAAACCATACCTTTCTAACATTTTTTCTATGTACGTGATTGCGAAAACCGTATAAGCTTCCTAACTCTATCCCGGTAGAGCCTATACCCAGTATATAGGAAGCTTCACCCATGTCTTTCATGGAGAAATTTTTGCAAAGGTAGGCTTTCACACTTGGCATCAATCCTATATCATTCCCAATGATAAGGATATCGTCTACATACTAAACAAGGAATACTATCATGCTCCCACTAACTTTCTTATAAACACACATTTCTTCCTCATTCTTGATGAATTTAGATAATCTAATTATCTCATCAAAATGACGATTCTAGCTTCAGGATGCCTGTTTAAGTCCATAAATAGACTTATGGAGCTTACAAACCAAGTTTGAAATCTCACTGGATACGAAACCCTCTGGTTGTTCCATATAGATATCCTCCTCGAGGAATCCATTTAGGAAAGTGGTTTTCATATCCATCTACCATATCTCATAGTCATTATATGCAGGAATGGTTAAAAGAATCCTATAGGCTACTGGTGAAAAAGATTCCTCATAGTATATCCCAAGAGGCTGAGTGTAACCTTTCGCTACAAGTCGAGCCCTAAGGGTTTCCACCTTTCCATCGGGCCCACGCTTCCTTTTATAAACCCATTTACAACCAATAGGTTTAACTCCTTCAGGAAGTTCAATTAAGTCTCAGACTTGATTGTCATGTATAGAATCCATTTCGAATTTCATGGTTTCCTATCATTTTCTCGAATCGATATCCAATATCATATGTTTATACGTAATTGGATTTGTTTCCTCCAAGTGGAGAACATCAAGGCTCACCTAAGATGTTAAAAAAAAATCTATCATGGTGTCTTGTTATTCTATTCAACTTACATAGAACCTGTGTTGTAGATCCTTCACCTAGTTGGATCTTTGTTTCCATCTCAGTATCCTCAATAGTAGGATAAAACTCACCGAGTTCAATCTTTCTACAATTCCCACTTTCTCTCAAAAATTCATTTTCAAGAAAAGAGGCAAAATGAATAACAAATACATTTTTTTGCTAATAATCGTAGAATTGATATCCCCAAGAATTTTTAGGATATCCAACGAACCTATATTTAGACCCTCTAGGTTCTAGTTCATCCCGCTGGGCAACTCTAACGTATGCATGACAACCCCAAATCTTTAAATATCTAAGACTTGGATTTCTACTGAACCATATCTGATATGGGGTAGTAGAAATCACTTTTGATGGAACCCTACTAAGTATGTGGGCAATAGTAAGTAAAGCATAACCCCAAAGGTAATATTGAAGATCTGTATAGCTCATCATGGAACGTACCATATCCAATAAAGTAAGACTTATTCGCTCAGACACACCATTGTGTTGAGGAGTTCTTAGTGGGCTATATTGGGCGAGAATCTCAATTTCCCTTAAATAACTTCTGAATTTGTCACTCATGAATTCACCGCCTCGATCTGATCGAAGGACCTTGATTAATTTATCAGTTTGTTTTTCTATTTCGTTTCAGAATATTTTAAAATTTTCAAATGTTTTCGATTTATGTCTCATCAAATAGACATATCCATATCTTGACATATCATTCGTGAAAATCACGAAGTATGTTGAACCATCATGAGCGGCATAATTTAATGGACCACACATATCACTATGTATTAGCTCCAATAAATCTTCAGCACGGTGTCCAACATCAAGAAATGAGGCCTTTGTCATTTTCCCTTAGATATATGACTCATAAATTGGATAAGGATCTAAGGTAAGATCTTTAATCAAACGATCATTAACTAATTTTGATAGACGTCTAACACCTATGTGGCCCAATCTCACATGCCATAATTCAGTATTATTTAATTCATATCTATTACTTGTATTTTCCTCTACATTAAAGACATCTCAATATGTTTCCAAAATATAATGACCGTTAGATAAAGAACATTCATTTATCTAATAGTTCTCTTTATCATATAAATATAAAGTAGTATCTTAATATTTATTTTATATCATTTTTAATCTAATACTGGTAAAGATAGTATCTATATTATAAGAGAGTGTACATAATAACAGTCATGTAAATCTAATTTATTTTCCTTAGGGAGATTGAGAACAATTATTCCTATGGATTTGAAATCCAATGTCTCATCATTGCCAACTCTAAGCTGGATCTCCCTTTTGTTTAGCCTTGTTTTAACTCTCATGGCTTGCATGGAGTTGAATATATTAGTAGGACTATCAATGTCTAACACCCAACTACTATTTGCATCTAAGGCTAATGAGATATAAATAATAGGAAAAATACAAAGTGGACATGGGGTTCCTGCTTTTCCTTTATGCTTTGGACAATATTTCTTCTAGTGTCCAGACTTCTTTCAGTGTAGACATGCATCACGAGCTACATCTGGTCTTGCAGTTTGTTTCTTGGAATCTTTCTTCTTATTTTCCATTTTAATCTTCTTAGACTCCCTAGAAGTCTCTGAGGAGCTTTCTCCACCATTGAGGTATAAAGTGGGATTCCCTTTCTTCAAATCATATTTTGCCGAGCGTAATATATTATGAAACTTTGCATATGTGGCTTGTATCGAATACATCACTAAGTCATCATTGTTGGGTTTCTATTAAGTCCCAAGATCTATTTCAAGCAAGAAACATATGTGAAATAAAACAAAGAAGCATGGCGAAATCATACTTACATTGATCGGATATGGCGATGCGAGGAACAACAAAAATCTTCAAGCTTTGGCTCATTGAACTCTCGGCTTGGGCTCCTCTTTGTGCTCCATTTTCGGTCAACCTCCATTGATGGATCTCCAAGCTCCAAGCTTCATTTGATCATTCCATGCTCATAAGTTGGTTTCCCTATCACCTTAGGATGACTCTTCATGTGCTAGCATTGGCAAGATTTGCCACAAATCTTCCATGTTCATCATCAAGCTCTCGGTTTTATGAGAGAAAAATTGGGAGAGAAGCATTTGGCCCTTGGCCGAATTCTTAGGGAGAAGAGAGAGAGAAAGAGTGTGTTGGTTGAGAGATGTGTATCTAATACCCTTAAATGATTTCTAAAATCAATTACAAACATATACCAAATTTTGGTATTAGCCTTTCAAAAAGTCAAACCAAGATTTGGAACCAAAATTGGCAATTAATGCCTTCCAACCACCACCATCACTATTCACATTAAAAGTGACCATACATCACATCACTCAAAGTGACTAGACATCACATCAATCAAAGTGACTAATGATTTGACGCTTGATGTGACTTATGGGCCGCACTTGAATTGGAAATACGAGTGCGCCCGCAAACACTCCCGGGCTCGGGTTTGCTAATTCCAAATTCATGAATTTTCCGTTGTGACGTAATTAAATAATTATGCCTAGCAAAATTATTATTCACGTCGCTAACGAATTAATTCTGAATTAACTCGTTCACCAGAATTAAAATCTAATTTTAATTCCGCGTCGAAATCCAATTTCGTATAATATATCGAATATATTATTTTATCGATTAATTCCAAATTAATTGTTATCTCTCTTTAAATAATATTTTATCATAGATAAAATATCTCCGTAATTAATCACAGATTAATTTTCTCTCTCTTACAATTAATCCCAGATTAATAAATTGCGAGTCATACGTCATCGGTGAATCTTCGGGAAGCAACCCATGAGATCCCCGGATATGTTGGCAGTAAATCCGGTCGTCGGACTATCTGAACACGTACGTACCTAGTACTACGTTTTTACCGATTTACAAGACATGGTTGGCTTCTAGCAAAGCACCGTGCCTACCTAATTCTCCAGAAATATTCTTACTGGAATATGTGATTTATATCAGGCGTAGTATACGTAGTATTGCGTATTTCGATCCAGCATCGGATGTTACGTGCAAGGCCTGGGGCTGGAATCGTGTCTGCCCCGTACAAAGCACATATCGGATCTCTGGTAACTAGTCTCTATAATCGGATAAACATGACCTAGTCATAATATCCCGATAGCTGAAGCATATAAGAGCACCAGTTCTGTATCCTACGTGATCATCATCTCCACTATGACTGGAGTGATACTTCCATCTCGACATCACACCCAATACACTACGATTCTCAATATACCCAGAAGAGGCGTACACAGAACCTGTTAAAGCCCTAGACGACCAAAACTAAAGTATATTAATTGTCTCAAGTATTAGCGGTGCAAGTCTCAGGTTAAGACCCAATACACCTACCCTGATTCGGACTTCCATAGACACATAGTCATACTACCAATGGAATTCCGAGGGGTCTATCCAAAGCGAAGCTTTTTCCCGTATAATCGGTAAACACAACCTCATATTACACTTGCATAAGTATCATATACCCAAATATATGAGAACTATGACGTTATGCTCCCACAACGCGCACAAGTGTAATACTAGTCTTTTACGCATTATCGATGTCCAATCTCGATAATACTCTGACTAGGGATATTTAATGATTAAACCTTCATGGATTGATATTGTCTCATATCATCTCAATCCGAAACTAATCATATGAACCTTCTATCATTAATACATCTTGGTAATCTAATTACAAATGATAAAAGAGCAATTTCCTTTGTCACATAGTTAATTTGTACAACAACACCATAATCTGTACAAATAGTGATGCTATGGGTCATAACTGTCCAACAATCTCCCACTTGGCCTATAGCCAACCACTCAAGTGTCCTACACCCGAACTATGTACGGTTCGCTCAAACTTCTGCTGAGAAAAGGCTTTCGTCAGCAGATCTGCATGGTTATCATCTGATGCGATTTATTCGATCATCACATCGCCACGATGTATGATCCGAACGTATCAGATTATTATTTAAAGTATATATCTGGATCGTTGATGAGATCATTAATTATTTAGCATGCGTTGTAGCCTAGTTCAGCTGCTAACAAAACTTCTTCTAATCTGATTAGGATTATTATCGACCCAAATGGCTTCTATTGCTGCCTCAGCTGCAGCAATAATCCACTTTTGTTGTTTATTCGGTAACAGTATCTTGCTTGGAAGATTTTTAGCTCACTGTTCCGTTATTCAAACTTTATATTACCGTTGTTACGACTTATAGTCGTTTTATCGGTTAGGAAACTTGCAGCTGTGATCCCAGTCACTTCAAGTTCTCCTTCTCCATAGTATAAGACAGCATCCTTAGTTCGTCTAAGAAACTAAAGGATGTTCTTAACATCAATCCAGTGACCATCACTTGGATTGGCCTGATTGTGACTCCATATGCTCAAATCGTATGAGATATCAGGTCGCGTACATTTATTTCAATGTACGAGTTCTTGGAGAGTATTTACAACTTTTAGATCTATCCCAGTATATCTTTATTCCTAGAATAAAGGTTGTCTTTCCCAAGAATTCTACTGAGAATCTTCATGAAAGCCAAGCTTTCACCGACTTTATTATGGGAATATCATTTCCAAGAAATGATATATCATCATTATTATTAGGACATACATTGTTAGTGCGCTCCCACTAACCTTCTTATATACACAAGAATCATATTCGTTTTGAATTAAATCATATACCATTATGATTACATCAAAACGATAGTTCCAATAACGCAATGCTTGCTTCAATCCATCCATGGATCGAATTAACTTGCAAACCTTGTTTGCTCATTTTGGTACGACAAAACCGTCAGGATGTTGTAAACATCCTCCAAAAGGTTTCCGTTAAGGAAAGTGGTTTTGGCATTCAGCTGCCAAATTTCATGAATGAAACATGCAGCATCAGCAAGCATTATCCAAATGGATTTAACAATGGCAACGAGTAAAAGGTTTCGTCGTAATCGACACAATGTTGATAACGATACCTTTTCGCTACTAGCCCAGCTTAGTACGTTGGTATGTTTCCTTACATGTATGTCTTCCTTGAAGACTTATATAGTACCAATAGGCACAATGCCTTGCGGTACAACAACTAGTGTCCAAACTTAGTTGGTATACATGGAATGCATTTCAGACTTCATGGCACTTTGCCATAATAGGGAGTCGATACCTTGTATCACTTCCTCATACGTAGTCAGTTCGTTTTCCTCAATAAGATTGACATCTTTATGAGGTGAGATCAGAAACCCATACCTCCCAGGTTGTTTTCTGACTCTCTCTGACTATCGCGATTCTTGTGTATTCGTAGATTATTGGTATAGTTTCATCCTTGATGAACTATTTGTGTTCCATTAAGGAATCGGTGCCTGGAATAGTATTACTCTGATTTTCATCGAGTTTTACTTTCCTTCCACTCACCACTGCAAATAGATATTCCTCTTAGGAAAACTGCATGGTGAGCAACAATTACATTGTTCTCTTGTGAGTTGTATAAGTACTATACTTTGGTTTCCCTAGGATAAGCCACAACTTAGGCACTTATCCGATTTGGGTTCTAGTTTGGTATCATCCAAACATATGCATAGCATACCCAAATCCACAGGAATGAGAAACTCGTTTCTTTCCTGTTTATATCTAATATGAGGTCTGTCTAACAGATTTTTATGGAACCTTATTCAAAATAAGTTTTGCACTAATTATGCGTATCCATTGAAGGAAATGGTAGCTCAGAGCGACTCATGATTAACCTTATCATGTCTAACAAAATTTAGTTTCTCAGTTCGGACACACCGTCAAACTGACGTGTTCCGGGAGGAGTCCTCATTGAAAGAATAATATACTCTTTCAAGTATATGATAAACTTATTGCTTAAGTATTTTCATCATGTTCTAACCGTGATGGTTTAATACTTTAGCCGATCTGTTTGTCTATTTCATATCGAAACTCTAAAAGTTTCCGATTTGTGTTTCTAAAGAAACACATAACCATAACGAGATGCCACATCCGTAAAGGTCACGGAATATTCATATCCACCTCTAGCCTAGCTAGATATGGGCCCACTTACGTCACTATGAACGAGGGCTAACAGATCGATGGCATTTACACTTTTACCAAGTAAAAGGTGTTTTAGGCATTTTGCCTAATAAACTAGATTCGTAGACATTATTTGAATGAAATAAAATCTGTCCAAGTACCCACTCTTCAAAAGTGTGGATATACGAGTCTTGTTAATTGTGTCCCAGACAACAATGCCACATATAAGTCTCAACTAATTAATTCAGTTTGAGCTATTTGTTTGTCATGTCATATGTTTGAGATTTATTTATATTCAAAATATAAATATGTTATTCACATCTAATGTGCGTATCTCAATATCATCTTTATAAAATAAAACACTTTAGTGTTCTAGAATATAAAAGTATATCCGCAACGGATTATACTCTGATATAGAGATAACGTTTCTAGTCAAACTAGTTACATTGTAACAGTTTCCTAATTTAAGTACACACCCGAAGGTAGTTCCTAAACTTTGGTATCTACGGTTAAAACAACGACTTTCGTCCTGTTTCCAATTCACAGATCAATCTCATCTGAAGTCAGTATCCTGCTTGGCAGCAGATTCTGCACATCAGTACATATTTATGTACCACATCTAGTATCTAAAATCCAATTTTAATACTAGTAGTGAACATGTTTATGACAAACATATTTGAAGTTAGAGCCTTGCCCGTCTTGAATTCCTTCATGTCTGCCTTGTCCATACGGCAGTCACGCTTCAGTGACCCTGTTTGCCACAATTTAGGCAGACATTTCAGGATATGTCCTTTGTCTTCCCAGAAGATTATAATGATTTTTCCTTTGCCCATTTTCCACACCCCCAGAAGCCTTTGGCCAAGCCTTGGCCTTCTGGGATGTCGAAGTAAGATGCGCCTTGCGCTTCTTGCCTTATTGCAAACTTTGGCTTTGTCTCCTTGGGAATAGCCAATAACTCTCCAAGAGTTTACTATTGCAATTTAGTACTTCTAAGATCTATGAAGATCCTTCAATTTCAATATCATAATATAAGGATCTAATCCTTAGTTCTGAATAAGAAATTAAGAAGTCTTTGCGGCAAGCTTAATGGATTAAGCACTAAAGTTATCATCACATGAATCTTCCAAAGATCATGCTCTACTATTTGCTCAACTCCAGACTTAGGCCTAAGATGTTATTTTATCAAATAAAGTAATTTCTTAGTTTTCAGGACTATCCTGAAGTTTTATTCCCAATTTGAAAATTAAAGTTGTTTAAATACATTTTCACCAAGGATTATGTTTTAAACACTAATCTTTCCATTTATCTTGATTGTTATAGTCCAACTATCCAATCAACGATTTTAGGTACTATTAAGTATAATGATTACTATAGTCCAACTATATAATCAACTATAATTTAATTGATTCAATTATATTGATTACTATAATTCAATTATAAAATCAACTATTAATTGATGTAGTTTGAATACAGTCCAACTGTTTAATTTAAAACAACATTAAATATTAGTCCAACTAATATATTAATTTATATGACGAAATATTTGAAATGAGCCCGTATGGCAAGTAACTAAACGAATATTGCAAATTTAATTCTTGCCTCCCACTATTTTTCGGCGAGCCTCTAACCCTATATGGAGTACTCGGGAAACCTTGTTTCCTAGTGGGCTAGGATCTCGTTAAATAACATACAATCTTTACTTTTGCCAACAAATTGTATGATAATTAACTAGGTAGATCTCTAAGATCAATTGGATCCCATCCAATTCCTAGATCCAGTAGGTGGACATCCAAGTCCGAAACATATATCTTATATATGCCAATATATCCAATATATTCCCTAACCTTTTTCCTCTGAATCAACTAAGCCTTGGCTTTGGCACAACAAACTTAGTGATCCCAGTTAAGCGGAACCCATTGACCTTGGAAAGCTTCGTAATCAATGTCGATGGACAAGAAGTGATCTTGACTTTGGCCAACAAATCACAACTTGGACAAGACACCGATATGGAACAAAACCTTCATGATTAAAACACATCCGCGACGGACAATGGTCTTGACTTTGGCCAACAAACCAGTGCGAGTCTTGGATCTTGAGTAAGAATCACTCAATGGAAGGAAAAACGCTTAATATGTAGTGAGGGTTTTTCGCGTAATTGGCAACCAATTAATTATCTTTGTTAGGTCTCGTCATCATACACCCATAAACATGTATTCTAAAAACATAATAAGGCGCGTATAAATAAATATAATAATGATATGCGGATGGATATTTAAACATTGTTCCTAGAACAAATCTCTCAATTTCATCTCTCCCGCTAGCACAAGTATTACTTCTACCCAATTACATAACACTTCTAAAGAAACCTCATTTACATTAAGGGAATAAGTGAGAAGAGAAATACACAGAGTCAAGAGGTAATAGGTGTTGGACAAAATGACCCATAGCGTCACTATTTGCACAGATCATTGTGTTGTTGTAGCAAATTAACTATGTGACAAGGAAATTGCACTCTCATCATTTGTGATTAGATCACCATATATATATAAATGAAGAGAGGTCCATATGATTAGTTCCTGGATTGAGATGATATGAGACAGTATCAGTCCACGAAGGATTAATCATTAAATATCCCTAGCCGTAGTATTATCGAGACTGGACATCGATAATGCGGAATAGGCTAGTATTGCACTTGTGTGCGCTGTGAGGGCACAACGGCATAGTTCTCATATATATAAGTGTTGGATACTTATGCAAGTGCGATAGGAGGTCGTGTTTCACCGATGGTACGGGAAACAGCTTCGCTCTGGATAGACCCCTCGGAATCCCATTGGTATTCTGACTATGTGTCTATGGGAGGCCGAAATCAAGGTAGGTGTGTATAGTCTTAACCTGAGACTTGCATCGCTAATACTTACGATAATCGATAAACTTTGGTTTTGGTGGTAGGGGACTTTTAACAGGTTCTGAGTACACCACTTCTGGGTTTATCAGAGAGTCGTAGAGTATTGGGTGTGATGTCAAGACGGAAGTGTCACTTCAGTCATATTGGAGTTGATGTCACGCAGGATACGGTACTAGTGCTCTTGAGTGTTGCGCAACCAATCGGGATATTGTGACCAGGTCATGTATATCCGATTATAGAGACTATGTTACCAGACATCCGATATGTGCTTCGGACGGGGAAGACACTTATCCAGCCCCAGCCCTAGCACGTGATTATCCGATACTGGGCCGATATGCACAATACAATTGTATACTACGCTTGATACAGATCTTTGATATTCTTTAATGGATATGTCCGGAGAACTAGGTAGACTTGGTGCTTTGCTAGGAGTCGACCTTGTCTCGTAAATCGGTAGAACGTAGTACTTGGTACGTACGTGATTCGGATACTCCGACGACCGTATTTACTGTCAACTTATCCGGAGATCTCATGGGTCGCTTCCCGATAATCCACCGATGACGCACAACTTGCACTCTTGAATAATCTGGGATTATATAGAAGAGAGAGAAAATTAATCTAGGATTAATTACGGAGATATTTTATCTAGGATAAAATATCGTCTAGAGAGAGATAACGATTAATTTGGAATTAATCGATTAAATTAATATATTCGATATATTAAACGAAATTTGATTCGACGCGGAATTAAAATTAGATTTTAATTCGGGCGAACGAATTAATTTAGAATTAATTCGTTAGCGATCTGAATAGTAATTTCGCTAGGCGAAATTAATTAATTCTCGTCGCGACGGAAATGCGTTAATTCGGAATTAGTGATACCGAGCCCGAAAGTGTTTGCGGACACATTCGTATTTTGAAACGAATGGTATCCGCAAATCACATCGCGATATCTCATCACTTGACACGAATAGATGATGGATGTATCTAGTCACCTTTATGGGATGATACATTGTCTCTATTCTCAATGTGTGATGATGATGAATTTTTGGAGGGAAATGCTTTTCACGGTTTTTGAAGAGTTTTTATCTAAAAATTCATTTTTGGTTAATGAAATACATCATTGCTTCTCTCTTTCTCACTTACGTTTTAGAAACAAAAATGAAAGAAAAGTTAACACATTTTTTCTCTCTAACTCTCTCATCTCTCTCACGCCAAAACAGTGGCTATTCTTCACTGGTTTTGAACCAGTTTGGGCGTGAACAATAGGGAAGCAAGAGTGGATTTTCATGGTGAAAATTCAAGTGCTAGCACACTTACAAGTCTTGCGAAGGTGGTAGGGAGGTTCACCCATGAGCCGGGATCCATCCGACGAATCTAGGAACTCATTTTCGCAGCTCAAATACTGAAGACAGAAGACAGTGGACTGCATGCAGTGGGCGTCCATGGCAGTGCGTTTTTGGCTTCTATCGTCTTCAAATCGTCACAAGCAACCAATGTAAGTATTCCGCTATCTTCATTGGTGTATTCATGCACGATTTTCATGTCTTGTTTGATCTTGGGACCTAGATTAAAACCAACAATAGGCTGGACACGCAGGTCCAATTTAATAAATTCTAAATTTATTACAACAATTTCCAAAATTTCCCTCACCCATCTAATATCCATCCGATATACATTATTCATACATCGCATCCATGTATTCACACAAGCATGTTATCAATCAATCTAATCCAATTAATTAATCTGATATTAATGACCATCTAATGTTCAAACAACGATTTGATTTTGCGCGAGTCCAACTCGTTTTGCGAATAAGTACTCAAAGTACAAATTCTTAAATTATATTAAACTATAAAATTAAATCCAATTTAATTTTTATTTAATACTAATTCATTATTTAATTCCAAATTAAATATTTACACTTTTTAATGTGCCTTTACGACTTAGATTCCAAATCTAATCGTTACGGGTCTCAAAGCCCGATTAACATCCAATGTCAATTTAATTTAAAGTCCAATGGGCTTTCAATTAATTTCATAAGGCATGGACTTTTGGTCAATATGGGTCAAACCCAAAAAACCAAAACCCATTTAAGGAATCACCCTTATTTGCCTTAAAACCAATTTAGGCCCAATTATTATTAAAGGTCCATTAAGTCATAATTGGACTTTATGGAAATGGTTTTGGGCCCAATTGGATCCAACCAATTAGCCTAAACCAAACTTGGCCCAACCAAGCTCATTAAGCCCAATTACAACTTTACAAGCCCAATTCCAAATTTGGCCCAATTAATTAAATTACCAAAATTCCAAATTTCATAATTTAATTAACCTTAAGTGTATAGCCATAATTAATTAACTAAATTAAAATTTCCAAAATACTAATTTACTCAATTAATTATGCTCATTATCATCAACACATTTGAATCAAAAAATCACATCATTTTCCATGCATATAGTCACGGCAATGGTATGGATTTCTTTGTCCGATTCGGTTTCAATCCAATTAAATCCACAATCAAAAATTCCCAAATGATTTCAACTCATCCAATGATCAAAATCAAAAAATACCATGACTTTTAGGGCATTGTTAGTTTCGGCCAAGCCTAACCAATTGGGGAAAAATTGATCCAATCAATATTTCATGAAATTGATCATATACAACTTCAATACAACATCATTCAAGCATACTCAATCAATCAATTTTATCAAATCATGCTCAAATTGATTTTACCCAAATTTTACCCTAGTCAAGTTTCATGCTCAAAATGGCTCAAGATACCATTGTTGGATTTCTATTAAGTCCCAAGATCTATTTCAAGCAAGAAACATATGTGAAATACAACAAAGAAGCATGGCGGAATTATACTTACATTGATCGGATATGGTGATGCGAGGAACAACAAATATCTTCAAGCTTTGGCTCCTTGAACTCTCGGCTTGGGCTCCTCTTTGTGCTCCATTTTCGGTCAACCTCCATTGATGGATCTCCAAGCTCCAAGCTTCATTTGGTGATTCCATGCTCACAAGTTGGTTTCCCTATCACCTTATGATGACTCTTCATGTGCTAGCATTGGCAAGATTTGCCACAAATCTTCCATGTTCATCATCAAGCTCTCGGTTTTGTGAGAGAAAAATTGGGAGAGAAGCATTTGGCCTTTGGCCGAATTCTTAAGGAGAAGAGAGAGAGAGTGTGTGTTGGTTGAGAGATGTGTATCTAATACCCTTAAATGATTTCTAAAATCAATTCAAAACATATACCAAATTTTGGTATTAGCCTTTCAAAAAGTCAAACCAAGATTTGGAGCCAAAATTGGCAATTAATGCCTTCCAACCACCACCATCATTATTCACATTAAAAGTGACTAGACATCACATCACTCAAAGTGACTAGACATCACATCAATCAAAGTGACTAATGATTTGACGTTTGATGTGACTTGTGGGCCGCACTTGAATTCGAAATGTGAGTGCGCCCGCAAACACTCCCGGGCTCGGGTTCGCTAATTCCAAATTAACGAATTTTCCATTGCGACTTAATTAAATAATTATGCCTAGCAAAATTACTATTCACGTCGCTAACGAATTAATTCTAAATTAACTCGTTCGCCCCAATTAAAATCTAATTTTAATTCCGCGCCGAAATCCAATTTCGTATAATATATCGAATATATTATTTTATCGATTAATTCCAAATTAATCATTCTATCTCTTTAAATAATATTTTATCCTAGATAAAATATCTCCGTAATTAATCCCAGATTAATTTTCTCTCTTACAATTAATCTCATACTAATAAGGTACGAGTCATACGTCATCGGTGAATCTTCGGGAAGCGACCCATGAGATCCCCAGATATGTTGGCAGTAAATCCGGTCGTCGGACTATCCGAACACGTACGTACCTAGTACTACATGACCGGCGTAAACACACACGTATAACGCAAGTTCACGTATCGTTCAAGTAGTATAAAAATATCGATCCCACGAGGACTTAATTCCTACTGTTGTTATTAATTATTAAATCTATTTATTTACAGGTATCTAATTATAGGGAGAAGGGAATTGATTGCTTTTGATTGGTTGATGTGGATTTGCTAAATAAAATAAAAATAGACTCAAAAAAATACTAAGGAAAATAAAAGAAAAGACTCAAGGATCTAGGGTCGTGACTCCACACAATATTATTATAAAGTTGAATTGATTCTCTTATCTATGTGTAATAAATCAGTTTGCTAACCTGGAACACGAAAATATGCAAAAGCCTATGTCGATGGTCAGACGCAAATACCCAATATAACTCAATTGAACCATATGTCTATGTCAACCAAATTACATGGATTCATTAAGATTAAGTTCCAATTATGGCTACCCCGCCCGACAGGTATATGTCTATCCTGTAAGGAAATCTATTAAATGGTTATCTATCCTCAAGGAAGATCGTGGGCTATTGAAGTTAAGGCTGAAACCTAAAATCCCTATGTCTAGTTCATTTTAAGTTTACCACATCAATCTTATTGGTGATCAGACAACAAGAAGCATTAAGCTTAAGACTCAATAAACAAACTAAAGAATTACCCAATAAATAATTATATCAATTATTAAGCCTAGTAATATTGTGTTTTATCACTTCCCTAGAATAAAATAAAATGATGGGGTTAGAGGATCCACATTTAATATTTCTTATATAGGAATCTCATTTACTATAATATATAAATTATTTTTTGTTCTGCTTTCTCAGTAATTAATAATGTTAAACATTTAAAACCAGCCATATAGGCGGTAATCCATTCAGTCCAACTACACCAGCCATATAGGCGGTAATTATCTGTCACATAAAGACCAGCCATATAGGCGGTAAGGTAATTTATATTTAACCCGACCATATAGGCGGTAATAAAGTCTGACAATAATTAATCCGGTTAAATTATAATTTATAAATTATAATTAAGTGAGATTTACCTAGATAATTATATTAAATATTTCACCTTTTACCCCAGCAGAAATTTAACTACAAAACATAAAAGAAAAGAGAAGAAAAAGAAGAACTATTATTATTACTGAAAATTAAAATACATAAATTAAATATTATTTATATATACAAAAACTAGATGCAATCCTCTAAAAACAGGGAAAAGTTCCCAAGGAAAGCACACCAAATGAAGTGAAGAAGGCCTGAATTTATAGGCATTTTTGGCTTCTGGCGTCGCGACGCGTAGGGTCTTGGCGTCGCGACGCTAGCACGCGGTTTTGGTCCACAAGGGTTGACCACGCGTGATCTGTCGGCAGAATATGGTGATGATACGTGTCACGCGGTGAAGGTGGTGCAATGAGAAGACAACACGTGGCACACGGTGAATGGCTGAGCTTTCGGTCCAATTAAATGTAGCATTGCTTGGTTCTGGCATCCAGTGATAATTGTTGGGCTGGAAAACAGGCCTCAGAAAACCGGACTGTTGCTCCCAGATTTGGGGTGTGTATCTTCTTATAAGGCTCATAATCTCTCAATCTCTCAGTACTGTTCCATTTTTCAACCACCTGAAATAAAAGAAAGAAATAAAAATTACAGATAAAAATAAAGAAAATTAGATACAAGTAAATTAGATAGCTTCAAAATTAATAACTTAAGAAAAATAAGTCCCCGGCAACGGTGCCAAAAACTTGACCGGCGTAAACACACACGTATAACGCAAGCGCACGTATCGTTCAAGTAGTATAAAAATATCGATCCCACGAGGACTTAATTCCTACTGTTGTTATTAATTATTGAATCTATTTATTTACAGGTATCTAATTATAGGGAGAATTGAATTGATTGCTTTTGATTGGTTGAATGTGGATTTGCTAAATAAAATAAAAATAGACTCAAAATAAAATACTAAGGAAAATAAAAGAAAAGACTCAATGATCTAGGGTCGTGACTCCACACAATATTATTATAAAGATGAATTGATTCTCTTATCTATGTGTAATAAATCAGTTTGCTAACCTGGAACACGAAAATATGCAAAAGCCTATGTCGATGGTCAGACGAAAATACCCAGTATAATCCAATTGAACCATATGTCTATGTCAACCAAATTACCTGGATTAATTAAGATTAAGTTCCAATTATGGCTACCCCGCCCGACAGGTATATGTCTATCATGTAAGGAAATCTATTAAATGGTTATCTATCCTCAAGGAAGATCGTGGGCTATTGAATCTAAGGCTGAAACCTAAAATCCCTATGTCTAGTTCATTTTAAGTTTACCACATCAATCTTATTGGTGATCAGACAACAAGAAGCATTAAGCTTAAGACTCAATAAACAAACTAAAGAATTACCCAATAAATAATTAAATCAATTATTAAGCCTAGTAATATTGTGTTTCATCACTTCCCTAGAATAAAATAAAATGTTGGGGTTAGAGGATCCACATTTAATATTTCTTATATAGGAATCTCACTTACTATAATATATAAATTATTTTCTGTTCTGGTTTCTCAGGAATTAATAATGTTAAATATTTAAAACCAGCCATATAGGCGGTAATCCATTCAGTCCAACTACACCAGCCATATAGGCGGTAATTATCTGTCACATAAAGACCAGCCATATAGGCGGTAAGGTAATTTATATTTAACCCGACCATATAGGCGGTAATAAAGTCTTACATTAATTAATTTGGTTAAATTATAATTTATAAATTATAATTAAGTGAGATTTACCTAGATAATTATATTAAATATTTCACCTTTTACCCCGGCCGAAATTTAACTACAAAACATAAAAGAAAAGAGAAGAAGAAGAATTATTCTTATTACTGAAAATTAAAATACATAAATTAAATATTATTTATATATACAAAAACTAGATGCAATCCTCTAAAAACAGGGAAAAGCTCCCAAGGAAAGCACACCAAATGAAGTGAAGAAGGCCTGAATTTATAGACATTTTTGGCTTCTGGAGTCGCGACATGTAGGGTCTTGGCGTCGCGACGCCAGCACGCGGTTTTGGTCCACGCGTGATTTGTCGGCAGAGTCTGGTGATGACATGTGTCACGCGGTGAAGGTGGTGTAATGAGAATACGACACGTGGCACACGGTGATTGGCTGAGCTTTCGGTCCAATGAACATCTGACACGTAGCACGCGCTTAGGATTGGTCCAATAAGAGATTAATACGTGGCAGCATGTGATTCACCGGTGATTCGGTCCAATGAGAACTCGACACGTGCCAAGCGCCTGCTTTGGTCCAATGAGATTTCGACACGTGGCAGACGTCGCATTTTAGCTGATCTTCTGTGATGATGACACGTGGCACGGCGCACGTTAGTAAGGTCGGCGCACGTTAGCAAGTCCAATTTCTCAGATTCTGACATGTGTCCCTCGGCGCACGTTAGCATGGCCGGCTCACTTGGGCGTCGTGACGCGTAGGGTCTTGGCGTCGCGACGCGGATAAATTACAAAATTGCCCTTTTGTCATTTTTCCTCTATTTTGGCCCCAAATTACTTCCAATGCTTTCCAAACTTTATTTATCTGCAAAATAACAATAAAACACATCAAAACGTTCACAAAACTCGAGAAACTATACAAAATATTAGGTTAGATGAGTGGAAAATAGTGATATAAATACCATTCATCACTACGTTTTTACCGATTTACAAGACATGGTTGGCTTCTAGAAAGCACCGTGCCTACCCAATTCTCCAGAAATCTTCTTACTGGAATATGTGATCTATATCAGGCGTAGTATACATAGTATTGCGTATTTCAATTGAGCATCGGATGTCATGTGCAAGGCCTGGGGCTGGAATCGTGTCTGCCCCGTACGAAGCACATATCGGATCTCTGGTAACTAGTCTCTATAATCGGATAAACATGACCTAGTCATAATATCCCGATAGCTGCAGCATATAAAAGCACCAGTTTCGTATCCTACGTGATCATCATCTCCACTATGACTGGAGTGATACTTTCATATCGACATCACACCCAATACACTACGATTCTCAATATACCCAGAAGAGGCATACACAGAACCTGTTAAAGCCCTGGACGACCAAAACCAAAGTATATTAATTGTCGCAAGTATTAGCGGTGCAAGTTTCAGGTTAAGACCAAATACACCTACCATGATTCGGACTTCCATAGACACATAGTCATACTACCAATGGAATTCTGAGGGGTCTATCCAGAGCGAAGCTGTTTCCCGTACCATCGGTAAACACAACCTCCTATTACACTTGCATGAGTATCATATACCCAAATATATGAGAACTATGCCTTTATGCTCCCACAATGCGCACAAGTGTAATACTAGTCTTTTACGCATTATCGATGTCCAATCTCGATAATACTCTGACTAGGGATATTTAATGATTAAACCTTCGCGGATTGATACTGTCTCATATCATCTCAATCTGGAACTAATCATATGGACCTTCTATCATTTATACATCTTGGTAATCTAATTACAAATGATAAAAGAGCAATTTCCTTTGTCACATAGTTAATTTGTACAACAACACCATGATCTGTACAAATAGTGATGATATGGGTCATAACTGTCCAATAATCATATGTATCGGGTAAAGAATGAAGAAAAAGATTTTGGCCTAGCCTTTCATATATTATAATGTCTTATTGTTCCAAATATCGGATATGGTGAATCTTCTTCAAAACATGAATGCTAACCACTCCTTCATCCTTGAGCGTAGTATGGAAAAATTCCTTAGACCTCCGATATTTATCAATTTCTTGATTTGCTTTAAACAACTCCTTGAGTGTTCTTATAATGCTCCAAACATTTGGTATATATATGTACTGACTAAGTAAATAAGGAACAAATTCGACAGACATTGGATTGAGCAAAATATACCTCAATCGTTCTAACACCAAGACAATGCAGATGTTCATCTCCTACTCTAAGTAGTTCAAAACTCTTTTCAGTTTATTAGAATCCAAAAGTCGTGCTAATATTTTTGCGGCAGCCTTTTACATGACAACTATTAAACACCAGAGGAACATTTTCATTTCAATATATTTACACTAATACGATTATGGAATTTTAAATCTATTAGTGCCTCTTACTACTTTACGTAAATCTGTAATATTCCTTTATGGAAAAATAGAAATTTGACAATCAAAATTTCATAGCGGGAAGTGGATACCATGACATTTACTCCAGTCTCACACTATCGATGGTCTTAGCCTTCATAAACTCATTAGGTAGACCTTAAAGGTCAATCACATCCACTGACTCCTTGTTTGGTCCTAAACTATTTTTATCCTCATAATAATTACGGTATTGGATTAAGATGTGTTTCAGGTGTATACTTATCAAAGTGCACTAATGAGTTTCGCAAGTACACCCTCACACTGATAATAGTATTGGGTGACTACGTTAACTCATCACACTACATCTAATGTTTTACCGGAGCAACCTAAGTTTCGAGCACTTATACCCTCACAATATCGATTGTCTTGGACATAAGTAGTAAGAACTCATTCATCTCCGTATTGACAAGACGAACCATCCAATAATGCTCCAACATTACAAATAATATTACTTAAATAAATTAACCACCTAATCATGGGAGATTTATGACAATCAAGTCATAAACATACTTGAGTCAAAATTATAGAGGCATAGATTCAAATACATGTCAAACATGCAACATGTGTTGTGTGGTTAAGATCTGATCTAATACCATTCTGTTGGGGTGGTAGTAGGACTCCTAGGGTCGGATCGATGTCTCGTGCAGTAGAAGTGGGTCTAAACCATGGATATCTAGCATGGGTGTATTTTTAAATTATTTTAATGAAATCTAGATTTCGTTACGAGTCCATAGGATAAAACATGGATAAAATCGAAGTCCGAAAAATCCGGAACGGAGAAAAATAAAGTTTCAACACTCATGAGCATCAGCACTCGGCACGTCGGGATGCTCAGGCTTAGGTGTCGCAACGACCAATCTGTGAGAGCTTAGTGTCTCAGATTCATGATGCCCAAAGGTTAGAGTCGCGATGCTCAAACTGTTAGAGGTTGACGTCGCACGTGTATGGGTGAGTGTCGCGACGCTGATCTGTAGGCAGTGAGCTCAATTCATAACACTATATGTAGGCAATAATCTCAATTCATACACTTTCAATTTTCTCCAAACACTTCAATACACCTAAAATCCAATTTTAACATCAAACCAACATCAACATATGTTATACAACAAATATATATATGTATTCTAACAACATATATGCATTTTTTTGAATCAAAACACAAAACAAAATCGAATCCCACAATGAAACGACTCATGAACAATTCTAGGTCACTCAAAGGTGATCAATTGATTCTAGAATGGCAGCCATAGCTCTAAATTGTCATCTAGAGTTTCAAACTCTAATTTAATGTTCCATGTCCAATATGTGTTTATTCACAAATATATTGTGTTTATTCTTCCAAAGCATCCATACACAATTCATTAGCCTAATTTCAAAATCAAGCTATGTTATTATGTATCTAATGCGTAATACATCACTATATGTTTCAGTAATGATAACTTTACTAACGAAAAACATAGCTATAGAGAAGATCAAATTTACCTAGTAAGCTTGATCCTAAGATCCAATCTTTTTTTCCTTGTTGAAATATTATGGAGAACTTCCAAAATCAGCAAACTTGACTCCAAGATCCAATCTTGACTCTAATGTTATCAAGCTTCATTCCAAGATCCAATCTTGATTTCTCCTTATTCAAATGTTGTTGAGAACTTCCAAAGCTTCTCTAAACACTTTTTTTTAATAGGGCTAATATTTCTAATTCTTGCTTGTTGTAGCTTTCACAAGCTTAACTTTCTTAAGCTCAAGCTTATGAAGCTTAATTAAAACATCACTCGAGTTTGCCTTTTATAGCAAAACATATATAAGTTTTAGTTAATAAAAGTCTTAATCAAATTTTAGGTAGGCTTAATTCAATTTGTCCAAATATGTATAATTAGGTGTGACTATTCATCTTTGCCTACCATTTTGATTGAATCCAATTAAATCAAGACAAAGATTAGCAGATGGATTAGTATATTGTATAGCACTTTGATTTAATCCAATTAAATCAAGACAAATAAAACTATAATTATATATTTGTGATTACCAAAACATCCTCAAATGGTAGAGATATTTATAAATTTATGATAAAGCCCTTGTGTGAATTTGGATTAATCCAATTAGGTCAAAGTAAATAATCAATTTTATCCAATAACACTTAATTATTTTAGTTCATAATTATAATATCAAATATCATTTATTATCAAAAATTATCGGCTACCCAAGTGCTCAACGAGTATACTTTATATTATGGGACTCTCAAAGTCCAGACACCTTCGTCATATAAGCCTAGCTTATATGTACGCAATTCGACCACCCCCGAATTTGAGAAGAACATGAACTACCTTTCTAAACTAAACAAGTTGAGGTCATCACATATGTTTAACAATCCCTCTGTCGTAGGCTATCCTAGTTGTGCTTAGGAAATATATATTACACCGTCAAGTTTCCGAGGCGCACATCTCATGTCGAATGTCCACGATTCTTTACAACTAATCAGAAACCATTTATGATATATTTGATCCACCCTAGGTGATGATCCACTTTGGCGTAAAATTTTCAGAATCGTGACTTACTCACATGGATATCTAAACCTCTTATGATACACATACGGTTCGACTGTATTTGAACTTCAATTTCCATATATGACATGTGCTAGTCGTCTAGGTTATAAGAATTCGACTGAATTCCAAAACCAATGATTAGGAATATTTACTTTAAGAATAGTTTATAATAGTAATACTATCTCAATGCAGGACCACCTAGTGTCCAGTATTACTACATGACTATTCTAAGGTCAATGTCATTCTCAACATATTTATATATCAAATCTAATTTAATGGCATTACCATTAATAAGGTTTGAAATGAAAAAGTAGTTATTTTATTAGTAAATAATAAAATATAATGTACAATACATTATTCGGATTGACGCTCCAAGCACCAACTCCAACACCCTATACTCATGCATCTGGCCATTAGGTCATTAATGCGCTCATCTGTTTATCCATATTTTCATAATGCAAGGTGCTGGTCGAAATGAACTTATCCATATTGTGATTGTTCTGGAGTCTAACATGTTCAACCATATCTTGAGTAAGGTCACCGAGCAAAGTCCACATCACGTTAGGACTCAACTCACTCATGCTCTCATAGCAACTTCCTTATGCCAAACCCTCCAAAATCTCTACTCAACATGAACACAGTTTTGATTGGTTTGCTCTAATCCCACTTCCTTTATACTAGATCCAGTTTCATTGTTCTTTCTTAAAGGCATACCAATTCCCTTTATCAATCCTCCAATTGTGGTCCCCAAATGTTGTTGAATAGTAAAAAGAGAGAATGTAAAGTTCAAACTTATTGGAATAAAGTCCTAAAAATGGGTGAATGATTTTATTAAGGAATGCCTCCAAGTAGGGCAATCACACAATCCCAATTGATTAATCTAGATAAAAGAAAATTAAATTACTTATAAGAGTATTTTGATTATTCTCCTTTCTTCTGGATTTAACTTTGGGCTTAGATAGTGGCGGAACAACCACCTAATAACTACTTGAACGGTTGAACTCCATTATCTCATGGCTTCCTGCTTCATTTTCTACTAGCAGTAGTAACTGCCCTGTCATGCCTCTATATTGTGGTAACTTTCAAGTTATGCTCCATGTTGTGTTTTTCTACTTACATCAACCGCTATGGACATGTGTTGCATCTTTCAACTACCTGGTCATGTTTGTGTAACTATTCCTTATTCGGGCATTGCTTCGGCTGGTTAGACGATTTGGCTGTTGATTGAGCGATTTGGGGGCTAGGCCGATTGAGCGATATGGTTGTTATGCCGATTGTGCGATTCATCTATTTGGATGATTAGGCGATGATTGTAATTTTTGGCTGTCAACACTTTAATTATAGTTTTGATTTCTTTTTCTGTATATAACCGTCATAAATTTATTATTTATTATTAGTTGGACTCGAAAATTTTTATTTCTAACTCCACAAATATAAGAAAGTATCATTATCTCCATTTCATTAAGTGCTATTCATTTTTCCTTTTTCGTTAGCCGAGTGGTCTTGTAACTTGTTGGAGCATCCAGCCCCCACAGGCGGCATTGTCCCCTTGACCCAAAATATATTGTAATAATCGAAAAAAAATGGATTTATGATATTTATATTTTATAATATCTTATATTGATAATTAACCATCCTACATTGAATACATACATGTCCACATTCAACAACAAACTAAGTGGTCTTTTAACTTGCCGTAGCATCGAGAACATAATTCTTTGAATAATTTTAGGACCAAATTCTGGAAAATTTAGCACATTCAATCAGATAAGACTTCTTTAAAGTAGTAGAGTATTCAAACATATCAACATGTATAAATAAAGCAAAGCACATTTTTGAGCATTTTAAGGATTTTACAAACCTCCAAATGTGGTGAAACGGTAAAACCATATTTTATTTCATAATCCGTTTAAACTTGCATGACATGCACCACTAACTATTCAGATCTCTAGAAGCAGAGGCATCTGGCCTAGTGAGGAGATCAGGATAGGTTCGCCATTGATTCTCAACTTGAGGTGTAACGATGTTCAGAGAAATTGAGTGAAGTCCTCAGAACCGACCCGACTTGATAGATCAACAAGGCAGTCTGATAGTTGTTTCAGTTGCTTGATCTGGTAGAGCAGGTTGGGGTTGTAGCATTATGATCAAGTCCAAGTGACTTAACTCCCGCTTGGAAACTTGAACTTCCCAAAAGGTTTGATGTGATAGGAGAGGGTCACTAGTTTATCTTCTAGCATACGCTACTGTATGGGAGGTGGTAGAGTACAGGCTGGCATTATGGTAAAATGTGTGACAATTACCGAGAATGGGCAATTTTATGAGGTTCAGATGGCAGAGATTATGAGTGTCAAGCGGCAATTCTACAGTTTGTAGAGTGGTTGGGGAAGAGAACCTATGTGGCGATAGCAAGTTCACGTGGGTGACGTCATAAGATTGGTATAAGAGTGTAGTTGGATCAGTATATAAAGAGGTTGAGAATTCATTGTAAGCGGTTGGTCAATTTGATTCTAAGCATTCTGTTTTTTATAATTGAGAGAAGAAAAGTTCGAGGTAAGAGAGAAAAATATAGAGGTCGGTCTGACTAGAGGTGGTAGTAAAGCTTATTTGCTTTGTGCCCGTGGACGTAGGTCGGATCCATTCCGTCGAACCGTGTTAAACCCTTTGTCTGATCTGTGTGTTTTACTGTTTATCTGCTAAGTTTACTTTTGGTTTCCAACAAAACAAAATAAATTCACCGCTTGGGGTAGGATTGTTTGAGGAGTGAGTTTCTCAATTTACCCTTGGAACGAAAATCAACAGTCAACAGTTGGTGCCGTCTGTGGGGAATCAGTACAAAAAGCAGCAAGCACACCAAGACGACGACGAGAGATGGGAAGCACAAATCTTCAAAGGCCTCAATAATGGAGTGGATGGAGAAAATGGAGGAAATTATACGAAAAGAAAGGGAAGAAGCTCGGAAAGAGAGAGAGTCAACTCAGGTCTTCATGAAGGCCATGATGAAGAAGTTGGAGAAGTTAGAAAGGAAAGCAGGAGGAGCGGGCCCCAGTCGACAAAGAGAAGAGATAGTAAGGGGAAAGTGAGTCACCGGAGCAGATGGAGATAGTGAGAATGGGAAGAGTAATTCCAATAAACTAAGATCTGTAGTCATCGCCAGAGCCATACCAATGGGGGATTTTGAGAAGAAGAGTAAGGTAGACAGACTCCAAAGTCTTCTAGTAACAGTCTATGCTTTACAGAGAGTGACTGGAACGGTTTCTGGGGGAAGGACAAGAAGCCCCCTGATGAGTGGTATTTATATCACTTATTCCCACTCATTTGACCTAATATTTTGTATAGTTTCTTGAGTTTTGTGAACGTTTTGATGTATTTTGTGTTATTTTGCAGATAAATAAAGTTTGGAAAGCATTGGAGGCAATTTGGGGCAAAAACGAACAAAAATGCGTCAACAAGGATATTTTGGTCTTAAGCGCGTCGTGACGCCAAGCCTTCCGCGTCGCGACGTCTAAAATGCGCCGGGTCCATAAATCAGAATCTGAGAAAAGTTTGACTTTGCTAAAATGCGCCGTGCCACGTGTCACCATCACAGCCAATCTGCTAACATGTGTCGTGCCACGTGTCAGCATCCTACGGTGCCGACAGTCATCATCGCCACGTGTGCCACGTGTCATTCCATGTCATCAGCCACGTCAGCAAGTCAACAAGTCAACATTGCCACCTCACTGCCACATCGTCATCAGCCATTCAGGAACTGACACGTGTCGCAATTCTATGGTGCCGACAGTCTCTTTCCCACGTGTCGCCACGTCGTCGCCACGTCACCGCCACGTCATTGCCACGTTAGCATCAATAATTGAGTATCTAATCCTTATCTGACACGTGGCGGATAAGAATCTCAGCGACCAATCAGAAGCCGCCACAGTCACAATAATTGAAACCCAACCACTCTGCACGTGTCACCTTATCAGCTTATCCAGAATCTTCAAACCTGCGAACCAGAGCGTGCCACGTCGACAAATCTGGCGTAGCGACGCTGAGGACCTGGCGTCGCGATGCTGGATCCTACCGAGGCCTATAAATTGAGCTCGAGATTTCAGAATTCAGGGCACTTCCTCTCTCTAAATTCTTTCTAAATAGAGAGTTTCTCTCTCTAGATTCTTTGGTTTTTAGTTTTTTTTTATTTTTAGTTTTTAGTTTTGTAAATAATTTTAATTACGTTTTGTAATAATAGTAATTTAATTTTACTTTTTACTTTTTACAGTTTTTACTATTTACCATGAGGAGGTAACTTTCCCAGCTAGGGTGAAAGGTAATTCTTTTACTGTTACTATTTAGATTAATCTCCCTTAAAAATTATATATTCACTATTTAAATATTGACTTAAAAAGGATACCGCCAGATTGGTCAGTTGGTAATTCATTTTAATCTGGTTTAAACCTGACTAATAAAGGATACCGCCAGATTGGTCGGTTGGTAATTTAATTTTGGTTCCGCCTTTATGGCTGGTTGGACTTCATTTGACTTAATCAGGTTACCGCCTATATGGCTGGTTGGAGAAAGAATCACAAGTTTATATATTATTTTATGGGAGATATCTAAATTAGTAGTAGTAAAAGTAATTCCTTTTACCTTAGCATTTTATTTTATTTTACTTTTCAGTTTTACTTTATGTCTTTTACTTTTCAGTATTTTTACTTTATGTCTTTTACTTTTAAGTTGTTACTAGCCCTAGTTATGTGTTAGTTATCTGGGGTTGTGATGAATTTTAATATCACGGTTTATAAGGGGTTATTATTTTATAGTTTGGGTAATTTAAAGGTTTACTTATTAAGTCTTAAGCTTAATGCTTCTTGTTGTCTGATCACCAATAAGATTGATGTGGTAAATCTAAAATGAACTAGACATAGGGATTTTAGGTTTCAGCCTTAGACTTAATAGCCCACGATCTTCCTTGAGGATAGATAACCCTTTAATAGATTTCCTTACAGGATAGGAATACCTGTCGGGCGGGGGTAGCCATATTTGGAACTTAAACTTAATGAATCCAGATAATTTGGTTGACATAGACATATGGTTCAATTGGGTTAAACTGGGTATTTGCGTCTGACCATTGACAGAGGCTTTTGCATAATTTAGTGTTCCAGGTTAGTAAACTGATTTATTACACAAACATAAAATAACCACTTCATCTTTTAAATGATATTAGAATGATTCACGACCCTAAATCTTTGTGTCTTTTGTTATTTTCCTTAGTATTTCTTGTCTTTTTATTTATT
Source organism: Zanthoxylum bungeanum (assembly GCA_019454045.1). Lineage (NCBI taxonomy): Eukaryota > Viridiplantae > Streptophyta > Magnoliopsida > Sapindales > Rutaceae > Zanthoxylum > Zanthoxylum bungeanum. Next base: position 11,631 of record SKCR01028798.1, on the reverse strand, counting down.
TATTTGTAAAACCACATTCAACCAATCAAACAATCATTTCTTCTCCATTTAATTAGATATTGTAAATAAATAGATTCAACAATTAATAACAACAGTAGGAATTAAGTCCTTCGTGGGATCGATATTTTTATACTACTTGAACGATACGTGCGCTTGCGTTATACGTGTGTGTTACGCCGGTCAAGTTTTTGGCGCCGTTGCCGGGGACTTATATTTCTTGAGTTGTTAATTTTGAAGCTATCTAATTTACTTGTATCTAATTTTCTTTATCTTTATCTGTAATTTTTATTTCTTTATTGTATTTTCAGGTGATTGAAAAATGGAACACTACTGGGAGATTGAAATGTTACGAGCTTTACAAGAAGATACACCCCACATCTGGGAGCAACAGTCTGGTTTTCTGAGGCCTGTTGTCCAGCCCAATGATTATCACTGGATGCCAGAACCAAACAATTCTATATTTGCTCAACAGAACGAAATGGGGAGATGTGTAATATGTGATGGTAACCACCCGAGCGATCAATATATACCTTTCAGAGTGGCAGAATTTTCAGAATCATTCAAAGTATGAAAAACCATCACATTTTCCATCTTATCCACCATCCATAAGCGATTTTCATCAACAACTTGAACCATCAGAGGAAGATCAGTTGTTAAACATGCTCAAAGATATGTTCGAGTTGGATGCAATGCTTGAAACAAGCCAGAATCAATTGGAAAGTATTCAGAGACAATCAAAATTCATTCAGAGGATGACAGATCAAATGAGACAATTCACAGAAAACCAGGACTACATACCTCAAGAACCAGTTTTAGATGACACTGATGAAGCCTTCGAGTACCCAGAGATCCACAATGACACCTTAACAGAGGAGGAGGCTGAGCAGTATCAACAACCAGAGGTATCAGTTCAGGAGCCAGAACCAGCAAAGTCTTTATTTGATTTTTATTATTCAGATTCTGACGAGGATGAAGCTGAAATATTTGTACCAACTGCATCAAAAATTGAGGATGTAATTCTGTATCCTCAAAACGAAGATCTTGGAGATTCCATTGCACAAATGTTTGAAGAAGATCTACCTGAGCCAATCATTTCACCCAGATCAGAGGATGAAGACCTAAAATCTGACATTTCTTTACATCCTCAGGTTGATAATTTTGCAGCATGTATTTCACAGATGACAGATGAAGAACTGAATACAGAAATTTTCAAATACATCTGTGAAGAAAATGTGGAACAAGAAGCAGAGCAAATGGATGAGCAAATGTCTGACCTTAATAAAGATCCAGAGCATTCAGGAGAAACATCGCTATTTTGGGGAGTACAAATCAAAGATATCAACCAGAAGCTTGACAGAATGGAACTCCCATTCCAAGTCAAGCACTATACGAGACCTCCTGATTTTCTTTCTTTCTTTGCAGGAATCACTGGAACGACAAGGAGTAAAAAGGTGGCACGATCACTAAATATGACAAAATTATTTTTTCCACTTTACCGTTGGAAGAGACCCTTCAAAAGCAACGCTCACGGGATTGTCTTTAATCGGACATCCAAAACGACATTGAAACCTCCTTAACAGATGAATTTCAGTCACGTCTGGCTGAAGACGAAAAATTTAGCGCTAGCAGGGAGGCAACCCATGCAATTTGTTTTCATATTTTGTGTGAACTTTTTAATTTTGTGTGTTAGTTTTGCAGGAAAAATAAAAACGGAATTTTTTAGGACAAAGCAAGCCAGTCCAAGCGGGAATTTTCAAAATAAAAATTCGACAAAATCACAAAGATATAAAGTCAATCCAGAAGAGACGGCCAAGTAAGCAGACATCTCTTGAGACGCGTCCCTATGGATCTATCAGTCGCAAGACATGGTTTTGCCAAAAAAAAAAAAAAAAAATCCTGCATCAAAACCCTAACCCTAAAGAACTGAGTGTCGCGACGCTGACTTGAAATCAGAGACACAAAATAGGGTGTTGATAGCATCTCCTTTCACTCTTCATCTTCTTCAAATCTTCAAACACTGCAACACCCATAGCCAACCTTCATCCTCAACCACCAACCACACAAAGCCGAAACTCACTTCCACAACACCAAATCACCACCAGCCGTACCAACATCACCAAGATCCAGCCACCACAGCTGAGCATCCATCCGCACCGTGAGCCTCACCACCGAGATCCACAGCCGCAACCTTCGCCAAGTCAAACACCAAGCCTTTACCGAGCCTTTGACCGAGATCTATCAAACCCATCATCATCTTCTTCGAAATCAATCACCATCACCGAAACCGCAAAAGCCGAGAACCTCCACAGCAACCCAATCACCGAGCGCATCAACAACCACCGCAAGCCACCCTTGCCGTGACCGAGCCCTTCTTTCGCCGAGTCAAAACCGAGCCATCATTATCGACCACACCAGCCATCACCACCCAAACAACAGCCGAAACCAGAAGCCATCACCTGAGACCAAACCGAGAAGCCGTGAACCACCAAACCGAGCCACCAACGACCCTAGCAAAACCCCCATCACACCAAGCCATTGCCGAACCATCCACTATTCGCCGCACCTGTACCAGCCAAGAGCCACCTTTGCCGAACCCACAACCAAAACCGAGAAGCAGCAAATCAACCCAAGTCCAAACTGATCCGTATCCTCCACTGCCAAAATCAAAACTGAAATTACGGTAATGATTTGATAAAAATTTGATTTGGTAATTGGGATTGAATTCGGTGATTTGGTTGATTATAACTTGGTATTGCGAGAATTGAAATTGCGAAGTGTTTATATTTGACAAATTGATTCGTAATAATTGGGGGCGAAGATTGGAGGTTGATATTTGGAGTGTTTATGGTATTTGAGTAGTTTAGGATTGAGGATTTTTGGAAAAACAGAGGAGGTTCTGCCGAAATTTCGGAAAAATGCCGAAGAGATCAAGGGGTTCGACATCTGCACAACCTGATTTTGATAGGTATAAGTTTGTCTCAGCAACGCTATGAGTAGGGATTGACTAAGAAGGTCGGGATCATTGAGAGAGGATTTGAGATTCCCTCTGGGATGTTTCCGGATATTGATAGAGTGATCACCGACCGGAGTTGGGAGAAGCTTTGTATGCAAGCCAGACCTGCGAGCATTTCACTTGTCAGAGAGTTTTACGCGAATGCTGCTCAACATGTCGCTTTTCATACTATGGTAAGAGGGAAACATGTTGCTTTTGATTCGGTGACAATCAACAAGTTCTATGGGATCCCTGAGATGGAGGTAGATGAGTATACAGAGTTGAGGAATGGGATTGAGATCTCGCAGCTGACTGATGAGTTGTGTATCCCCAATGCTACATGGGAGATGAGTAGCAGTGAGGAGTACATGAAGATGAGTTCTAGATTTCTTAAACCAGATGCGAGAGTTTGGTTTCATTTCATTACGAGATCTCTCATACCAGGGACCCATATTACTTTTGTCACCCGAGAGAGGATGACTTTATTGTACTGTTTGATGAAGGGATTGTCGATTGATGTGGGAGTTCTGATTTCTACACATATTGCTTGGGCTGCTACCCAATCGCAAGCTGGACTGTATTACCCTTACCTGATCACTTCCTTATGCACTTTGGGTATGGTTCCAGTTGACCTGCAAGAAGAACCTATGCAGCCCATGACAGCTCTGACTCCCCGACTGATACAGCAGCTCCGAGCAGAGAGGCAGATACCTGTCGGACCATCTTCCTCAGCACCTGCAGCTGCTCCACATCAGCCACCCTCACAGTCACGCAGAGCAGCATAGTCTCGTACCTTGCCTGAGAGAGTCGCCAAAGTGGAAACGAAGCTGAGATATTTGGTTCAACTGCAGCAAGGAATGGCACGACATATGGGAATGCAGGAGGATCAGATGCCACCATATCCACTTTCAGATAGCGACGAGGACGAGGCTGACGCTTAAACTTGGTATCATTGATCCTATCTTTAGTTTTTGTTTTGAACACATTGGGGAGAATGCTTAATTTAGGTTTGGGGGTGCAATGCTTTTGTGTTAAAACTTTCCGTTAAAATTTTTCATTTATGCAACAAAATTTTTCATTTATGTAACAAAATTCCGTTAAAATCATAGAAATGAGAGTTCTTTAGTTTATGTGTTGTTTCTATTTTTAGTTCAAAATTTTTCGAAAAATACAAAAAAATTGAAAAATTTTCAAAAAATTACAAAAATATTTTGTGTTTTTGTGTTTTTATTTTGACTAAAAAAGTGAAGTTGTTAAGAGATAGCTGAGTAAGGAGTTTCCATTCCTGAGACGTATCTGAAGCCTATTTTCGAAACAAGTTAATTTTTGTTTATTTCATTTTGAATTATTTAATTTGTGAATTCTCCTTAAAACGGACTAAAATGGATCTTCATATGCTCAGTTGACAGATATTATCAACATATATAGTAACATACGGACATGAGCTAAAATTGAAAAGTTTGTAATATTCAGTGCTCTAGTTTAATTGGAGGAAGCATCTCAAAAAGCAATGGAGTAAAAAAAAATAAAAAAATAAAAAAATCTGAGATCCGAGTTATTAAGTCTGTAAGGGTGTTTTAACACCTAGTGCCCTAAAACAAACTGGTTTGGGAGTCACTGGCCCAAAACTCGCTACATGGATCAAAGATGCTGCAAAAATATATATATCTGAAATCTGAGTAATTAAGTCCGTAGGGGTGTCTTAACACCTGGTGCCCTAAAGCCAACTGGTTTGGGAGCCACCGACCCAACACTCGTTACATAGATGGAAGATATTGTATATAAATAAAAAAAAATAGAGAAAAATCAAAAAAAAAATCAGAAAGAAAAATGAGAAAAATTATTCCATTGCTACAAAAAGGTGTGAAATCTGATAGAACTTTAGGACAAAAATATTACTCTCTTATCAACTGCACTTATGACTGTTGTGGGCAAAAATGAGTTGATTAATATTTTGTTGGCTGTGTATATGGAGAATGGTAAAAACAATCGGAGATTTACTTATTCAGTAATTTAAAATAAAACAAAACAACTAGTAACTTGGAGTAGAAGTTTCACCTGATTAGTCACTAACATCTTTATTCTCTTTTCGCTTGTCTTTTTGCTTTTTGTGTGCATTAGTTTTAATACATGTTTACTTTTGTAAATTGTTTGTGGGTATCATTGCTGTAAGCCCTCACGAGACTACAACTCGTCCACTAGGGACACCTAGGGGTTTAAAGGCTTGTTGCATACGCTAAATGCAATCGTGATCCCTACGAAAGTGGCTTAGTTAATTTTATTTTCATGTTATTTTATTTTATGTTTTGCTCGAGGACTAGCAAAATGTTAGGTTTGGGGGTGTGATGAGTGGTATTTATATCACTTATTCCCACTCATTTGACCTAATATTTTGTATAGTTTCTTGAGTTTTGTGAACGTTTTGATGTATTTTGTGTTATTTTTCAGATAAATAAAGTTTGGAAAGCATTGGAGGCAATTTGGGGCAAAAACGGACAAAAATGCGTCAACAAGGATATTTTGGTCTTAAGCGCGTCGCGACGCCAAGCCTTCCGCGTCGCGACGTCTAAAATGCGCCGAACAGTGCTAACGTGCGCCGGGTCCACAAATTAGAATCTGAGAAAAGTTTGACTTTGCTAAAATGCGCCGTGCCACGTGTCACCATCACAGCCAATCTGCTAACATGTGCCGTGCCACGTGTCAGCATCCTACGGTGCCGACAGTCATCATCGCCACGTGTGCCACATGTCATTCCATGTCATCAGCCACGTCAGCAAGTCAACAAGTCAACATTGCCACCTCACTGCCACATCATCATCAGCCAATCAGGAACTGACACGTGTCGCAATTCTATGGTGCCGACAGTCTCTTTCCCACGTGTCGCCACGTCGTCGCCACATCACCGCCACGTCATTGCCACGTTACCATCAATAATTGAGTATCTAATCCTTATCTGACACGTGCGGATAAGAATCTCAGCGACCAATCAGAAGCCGCCACGTGTCACAATAATTGAAACCCAACCACTCTGCCACGTGTCACCTTATCAGCTTATCCAGAATCTTCAAACCTGCGAACCAGAGCGTGCCACGTCGACAAATCTGGCGTAGCGACGCTGAGGACCTGGCGTCGCGACGCTGGATCCTACCGAGGCCTATAAATTGAGCTCGAGATTTCAGAATTCAGGGCACCTTCCTCTCTCTTAAATTCTTTCTAAAGAGAGAGTTTCTCTCTCTAGATTCTTTGGTTTTTAGTTTTTTTTTTATTTTTAGTTTTTAGTTTTGTAAATAATTTTAATTACGTTTTGTAATAATAGTAATTTAATTTTTACTTTTTACTTTTTACAGTTTTTACTATTTACCATGAGGAGGTAACTTTCCCAGCTAGGGTGAAAGGTAATTCTTTTACTGTTACTATTTAGATTAATCTCCCTTAAAAATTATATATTCACTATTTAAAATATTGACTTAAAAAGGATACCGCCAGATTGGTCGGTTGGTAATTCATTTTAATCTGGTTTAAACCTGACTAATAAAGGATACCGCCAGATTGGTCGGTTGGTAATTTAATTTTGGTTCCGCCTTTATGGCTGGTTGGACTTCATTTGACTTAATCAGGTTACCGCCTATATGGCTGGTTGGAGAAAGAATCACAAGTTTATATATTATTTTATGGGAGATATCTAAATTAGTAGTAGTAAAAGTAATTCCTTTTACCTTAGCATTTTATTTTATTTTACTTTTCAGTTTTACTTTATGTCTTTTACTTTTCAGTATTTTTACTTTATGTCTTTTACTTTTAAGTTGTTACTAGCCCTAGTTATGTGTTAGTTATCTGGGGTTGTGATGAATTTTAATATCACCGGTTTATAAGGGGTTATTTTATAGTTTGGGTAATTTAAAGGTTTACTTATTAAGTCTTAAGCTTAATGCTTCTTGTTGTCTGATCACCAATAAGATTGATGTGAAAATCTAAAATGAACTAGACATAGGGATTTTAGGTTTCAGCCTTAGACTTAATAGCCCACGATCTTCCTTGAGGATAGATAACCCTTTAATAGATTTCCTTACAGGATAGGAATATATCCTGTCGGGCGGGGGTAGCCATATTTGGAACTTAAACTTAATGAATCCAGATAATTTGGTTGACATAGACATATGGTTCAATTGGGTTAAACTGGGTATTTGCGTCTGACCATCGACAGAGGCTTTTGCATAATTTAGTGTTCCAGGTTAGTAAACTGATTTATTACACAAACATAAAATAACCACTTCATCTTTTAAATGATATTAGAATGATTCACGACCCTAGATCTTTGTGTCTTTTGTTATTTTCCTTAGTATTTTCTTTTGTCTTTTTATTTATTTATTTTGTAAAACCACATTCAACCAATCAAACAATCATTCTCTTCTCCATTTAATTAGATATTTGTAAATAAATAGATTCAACAATTAATAACAACAGTAGGAATTAAGTCCTCGTGGGATCGATATTTTTATACTACTTGAATGATACGTGCGCTTGCGTTATACGTGTGTGTTTACGCCGGTCACCCCCAGTTATGGAAGGCATTATACCCGAAGTTGAAGACACAGTGAAACCTACGAGAGAAGTTTAAGAGTTGGGTTCGGAAGGAAATGAAAAAAAATGAGAAGGAAATAAGAAGGGGGAATGAGGGGCGACCAAGATATAAAGACAGCGTCCCATTTCAGGAGAGAAGTGATGGCAATGGAGTCTCCATGGAGGTTCACTGTGCCTTCTATGGATGTCTACAAAGGTAACACTGACCCTAAGTCTCATGTTGAGAAGTTTGTTTTGTTGATGGAGATTTAGAGGATGGCCGAAGATGTCATCTACAAGGTGTTCCCTTTGACCTTGGGTAGGTCCGCTAGCTTATGGTTCAGGAACTTTACATCGGGGAGCATGCATGCGTACCCAATAAGTCCTTTGTATGACACTTTAAAGAAGCGTGTATACCTAGGAAGATGATGGGATCACTGGGGATGATAAAGCAAAGGGATGATGATTCTTTGAAAAGCTTTGCTAATATGTATAGAGCTTGGTACTGGAGGTTAGGGTGTATGAGGCCTCAGAGGCATTGGCAAGTTTTAAATGAGCCCTTAGGGTTGGAAAATTTTGGACTCATCTGAGGATCCAAGAAATACCGGATTACGCCGCCACCTTGAAATAGGCTATGAAGTTTATGTTGATGGAAGAAGAATATAAGATAGCTCGGGGAGGAGAAGCTCAGGTGCCAAAAATAGTCAGGTGATATAACCGATGAGATAAGAGTAGATATCATAGGGGGCTAGCTCCGACGCAAAAGGAGTTTAGGCCCATGGTCCAGGGCAACCTAGTGCAAGACAGAAGACCACCGATCAAGGTCGCCCAAATTACAGGAGGATTGGCTTACACCGCCTTGATTATGACACTGTCATAAATATCTCGAGAGATCCAGGATAAGAGTCTACTGACTGAGCCTGACCCGAGGTGAATTCCTATTGAGAAGAGGGACTTCTAGGCATATTACATGCACCATAATATGAAAAGACATGCCACATAGAGATTCAGGGACCTGCATGAGCAGATAGAAAACTTAGTCAAGAATGGCTTTCTGAAGGAATGCATAGACCATGGAGTCTTGAAAGTCGGGCAGCATAGGTAGCAGAGGCCAATGTTCATAATAGCTTGAGGAAGGATATTTGCTAGAGATTTGAATCGGGCCAGAAATAACTACTATCGAACAAAGGTCCTGGAGGTGTTGACAAATGAGAGAGACACGACGATTCAGAAGGTCCGACCTGGTCCCATCATGTTCATTGAGAAGGATATCAAGTGTGTGATGTTCCCATATGATGATGCATTGATAATCAAGGACGTTATTGGTGGGGCCGAGGTAGATAAGATACTGGTGGATCCTGGGAGTGTAGTTGATATTATTTCCAGTGAAGCCTTAAATGGTTTGGGCGTGGAATACTCCAACTTGGTCTAGGATGTGACACTGTTGTACGGGTTTGGGGGAGTAACTATCATCTAGTTATGTTGGGTTCAGTTGACAATGACTATCGGGACAGCTATCAGGTGATCGTAGGAAGTCCCTTCATGATGAAGTCCAGGGTGGCTATGTCATGTTATTACTTGAAGCTGAAATTCCTGACCCGGGAGGGGATTGGGATTGTATGCATAATGTAGGAGCGAAGCGGGGTTTACCGTTATGCCTATGATGTTCGGCGACCATGACATTATTGGGCTCACAGCCCGTAGAGAGTACGGAGTAGCCCATGGGGGACTAAATCGGAGAATAAAGGAGTCGCCACACAGTGTGAACTGGGAAATGATTTAAGGCCGCACACACACCTCGCAAGGGAAGACCTCAAACCATTGGGTTCGAAATGGTCCCTTACTTATGCCAGTATAATGGACGGGTTCACACAATGGTATAACCAAGTCTTATGCAGCACATGCAAGATACTTAAGATAAACACACAAGTTTGCACACCCATAAACATGAATATAAATAAAAGCAAATACATAGTTCCAAAAGCATATTACATAAAGAAGTACGATGATGTAAATTATAAGAACAGTAAAAAAAAACATTAATAATAAATGCAAATAATTAAGCGCATAATGCAAAATAAATAACTAAATAGATGAAAATGCATAAAATATAAAGAAAGAGGTTGACCAGTGTGTGTGCGTTCATGTAGCATTCGTAAACATGTTCGAACGAAGTGTTCCAGAAAGTTCACGTTCGTGTAGCATTTGAAAATGCATTCAAATGGAGTGAGGCAGAATGCTTGTGTTTGAGTTGCATTCGAAAACACGTACGAACGGAATGAGGCAGAATACTTGAGTTCGAGTTCCGTTGGAAAATGCGTTAGAACGTTTTTACAAAAATAGCATCAGTAATGACATAAACACGCATATATGAATATTTCCCAAGCGGTATGTGGAGTTGTATCCAAATTACAGACCGCACTACCATCCATTCGGATTCGGCTACGAAATTTATGTCTAGATTTCCATTCGATATACCGCAAGGGATAACACAAACAATCATTAACATAATGTAAACAGACATGAAATTAAATGTGAAATAATATAGCAAAACATAAACAAAAGTAAAAACGAAATGATAAAATAAAGATAAACAGACAGAAAGGTAAATAACGAAACTAAATGCGGAATAATAAATAAAGATAAACAATAAAATAAATGCGAAATAATAAATAAAGATAAACAATTAAGTAAATGCGAAATAATAAATAAACAAGAACAATAAAGTTAATGTGAAATAATAAAATAAAGATAAATAACGAAACTAAGTGCGGAATAATAAATAACAGTAAAATTGACAGAAAGATAAATAAAAATTAAAAGTAAATAAAAAAAAAGATAAACAACAAAATGCTAGAGAAAGAAAATGTGACCAAAAGATTTGGCCGTCGTTGATGTAGGACCTTGCGTACCCGGTTGGACGTATTTCACGTCTAACCAGGCATGCAGTGTCCAGGACAATAAAAATAAATAGGGTGCCCTCAGGTCTTACCTTTTAAGTTGCTTCTTAGAAGTGCGTTAGGCTATCGCCAGAAGGATTAAAGCTTATTGTTTTTCTCGTTTGTTTGTTCCTTGTTTTTGCTCACTGTTTCACCATTTCTGCTCGCTGTTTTTGATGTTTTTTGGGGTGATTTGGCACTGTTTTGGGAGCTGATTTTTGGGTTATTTTTTTTGTTTGGTTTCGATGGTTTTCTGGTTAGCTGTCTCGATTTTTTTTTTGTTTGCTCGATGGTGAGAAGTTTGGTTGTCTTGGATTTTGTGTGTGTTTCAAGGTTTTGTGTGTGTTTCACGTGTTCTGGTTGGTATTGCTTTGGTTGTTTGTGTTTGTTCGGTTATTTTTTTTGATGAGTTAGCTTTAGTGTTTGTCTTTTGTTGTTTTGTGATGGAAGGCTTTAGGGTTTGTTGTTGATTTGTGCTTGGCTGTTTGTTATTGTCGGTGGAGGGCTTTGATTTTTTCTTTGGTTTTGTTGTTTGATTGTTCGGTTGGCTTTGGCTGACTGGTTTTTGTTTGTTTCTTTTTTTACTGGTTCACGTTGATTGAAGGGGTTTTGTTTGGTGTTTGTTATTGCCGTGTGAAAGGAGAAGAAATAGGTAGCCTAGGTTTTTTTATTATGATTATTACCGTGTGAGGTTGAGAGAGAAAGTTCCCCTATGGTTTGGTTTTGTTGTCTTTTTATAATGCCAAGGGATCTCCTAATCTTGGAAATAAAATCAAGCAAATATGAGAGATATTTTCTTAATTTATTTAGGGAACAAAATCTCTAAATTTGGTGAGGATGGGATTTCATATCTTGTTAAATTGGGAAGTGATTTAAGGGGATTTTTAACATGTGTTTTGCATGGGATTTTTTATTTGGGAAGGCTTGGGCGTGCATGGGCTTTGTTTGGGCCTTGGTGTAGGCACTGCATTTTTACATATAAGTCCCGATGATAAGCCTCGTACGGAGGCACTACCTTTTTAAGTTGCGGAAGTTGCTGGAAACCGACGTCGGAAGGGGAAATTCAAAATGAGTACGTTGTCGGATTTTATTCACATGTTCACTGCATGTGCATTCGTGCTACGTTCGTAAATACGTTTG
>SKCR01028797.1:0-70444 GCA_019454045.1 Zanthoxylum bungeanum | reverse complement strand
TAGGGAGGAGCTATCAGCACTAATGTTTTGAACATGATCGACCAGATTCGATATCTGGAACGACAGGGCATTGTGTTTGATGAGCGGCTGGGCCGTAATTTGATTCTATCTTCTTTGTCTGGTTCTCTATGGTGGAGCTGGCTCTTAAGGACTTTTGGGAAGTCAAAGAAAATCAAGATGGGGAAGAAGAAGATATCAAAGAAAAACTCCAAGAAGCGCAAAGGCGCAAAATTGAAAGTAGCTCGTGATCAATGTCTACAATACAAGAAATCTAGACACTAGAAGAAGGATTGTCCATAGCTTAAAGGAAAAGCAGGACCCTCAGGTACACTTTGTATTTTTTCAATTATTGAAATCTCATTAGCCTTAGATGCAAATAGTGGATGGTTGTTAGACACTGGCAGACCTACTCATATTTGTAATTCTCTACAGGAAATGAGGGTTAAAAGAAGGCTGAATAAAAGGGAGATCCAGCTTAGAGTTGGCAATGGCGAGACATTGGATGTCAATGCCATAGGAATAGTTATTCTAGATCTCCCAAATGGATGTAAATTAGATTTGCATGACTGTTATTATGTTCCCTCAATTATCGGATAAATAATATCACTGCCAATATTAGATAATGAGGGATATAAAATAAACATTGAGGATGAAACTTTATGTTTATATGATAAAGTTAATTTATTGAAATGTGAATGTTCTTTATCAAACGGTCACTATGTTTTGGAAACATATAGAGATGTCTTGAATATAGAGAAAAATACAAGTATGAAGTCTGAGTTAAATAATACTGAATTATGGCATATGAGATTAGACCACATAGGTGTTAGAAATCTATCCAAATTGGTAAGTGATGGTTTGATTGAAAATATTACCTTAGATTATTATCCTATTTGTGAGTCATGTATCCAAGGAAAGATGAAAAGGCCTCATTTCAAGATGTTTGACACCGTGTTGGAGATTTACTGGAGCTAATACACATCGATGTGTGTGGTCCATTAAATCATGCCGCTAATGATGGTTCAACATACTTTGTAACTTTCACAGATGACAAGTCTAGATATGGATATGTCTATCTGATGAAACATAAGTTGGAAACATTTCACAAGTTCAAAATATTCCGAAACGAAGTAGAAAAAAAAACCAGTAAATTCATCAAATGCCTTAGATCAGATCGAGACAGTGAATACATGAGTGAAGAATTTAGAAATTATTTAAGAGAGAATGAAATTCTCGCCCAATATAGCCCACCAGGAACACCTCAACACAATGGAGTGTATGAGCGTAGAAATAGTACTTTATTGGATATAGTGCGATCCATGATGAGCTATATAGATCTTCCTTATTACCTTTGGGGTTACGCTTTACAAACTGCTGCCTACATACTTAATACGGTTCCATTGAAAGCTATTTCTACGACCCCCTATCAGATATATTTCGGTAGAAATCCAAGTCTTAGATATTTAAAGATTTGCGGTTGTCCTGTATACGTTAGAATTACGCAACGGGATAAACTAGCACCCATGTGGTATAAATATAGGTTCGTTAGATATCCTGATAATTCCATGGGATATCAATTCTATGATTCCAAGCAGCGAAATGTATTTGTTGTTCTCTTTGCAACTTTTCTTGAAAGTAATTTTTGAGAGAAAGTGGGAATTGTAGAGAGATTAAACTTGATGAGTTTGATCCCAATATTAAGGAACCTGAGATGGAACCAGAGATCCAATTAGATGAAAGATCTACAACACAGGTTCTACGTATGTCGAATAGAATATCAAGGCCTCCTGAGATACTTTTTTTTAACATCTAATGTGAGCCTTGATGTTCTTCTCTTGGAGGAAACAGATCCGACTACGTATAAAGAATCGATATTGGATATCGATTCGGGAAAATGGCAGGAAGCCATGAAATCCGAAATGGATTCAATGCATGCCAATCAAGTCTGGGACTTAGTTGAACTTCTTGAAGGAGTTAAACCTATTGGCTATAAATGGGTTTACAAAATGAAGCAAGGGCCCGATGGAAAGGTGGAAACCTTTAAGGCCCGACTGGTGGCGAAAGGTTACACACAACGTCCTGGGATTGACTATGAGGAAACTTTTTCACCAGTAGACATGCTAAAATCCATTAGGATTCGTTTAGCCATTGCTACATATCATGACTATGAGATATGGCAGATGGATGTTAAAAATGCTTTCCTAAATGGATTCCTTGAAGATGATATCTATAAGGAACAACCAGAGGGTTTCGTATCCAGTGAGACTTCAAACTTGGTTTGTAAGCTCCAAAAGTCTATTTATGGACTTAAACAGGCATCCCAAAGCTGGAATCGTCATTTTGATGAGATAATTAGATTATCTGGATTCATCAAAAATGAGGAAGAACCATTGTTTATAAGAAAGTTAGTGGGAGCATGATAGTTTTCCTCGTGTTGTATGTAGATGACATCCTTATCATAGGAAATGATATAGGGATGATGCAAAATACGAAATCCTACCTTTGCAAGAACTTCTCCATGAAAGATATTGGTGAAGCTTCCTATATACTATGTATAAGGCTCTACCGAGATAGAGTTAGGAAGCTTATAGGGTTGTCACAATCGACGTACATAGACAAGATTTTAGAAAGGTACGGTTTTACCAACTGCAAGGCAGTAAATGTACCTTTTCGATACGGCATACATCTTTCAAAGAAAATTTCACCTCAAACTGAGGAAGAGAGAGTTAGGATGTCTAACTTGTCATATGCTTCTTGTATTGGAAGCATAATGTATGTTATGTTATGTACTAGACCTGACATCAGTTTCGGCATCAGTGTGACCAGCCGATATCAATCTGATCCAGGTAATGATCATTGGACAACCGTGAAACATATCCTAAAATATCTTAAAGGCACCAAGGATAAGTTTCTAATATATGGAGAAAGTGAGCTACAAGTTAAGACTCCGACTTCCAGGGAGACCCAGATGATAGAAAATCTATATCATGATACATATTTACCCTTAACGGTGGTGCTGTTAGTTGGCGTTGTTCAAAGCAAGGCTCAACAGCTGATTCCACCACTGAGGCGGAATTTATAGCGGCTTCAGAAGCTGTTTGGATTAGAAATTTTATCACAAAACTTGGCATTGTGCCTAGTATTACGGATTCGATCCCATTGTACTGTGATAATAACGGAGCTATTGCACAGGCTAAGGAGCTGAGGGCGCATTCCAAATCTAAACACGTGGAAAGGAATTACCACGTAATTAGAGAGATTATTGAACGAAAATACATAATGGTCTTGAAGGTTCAAGGACAAGACAACATAGAAAACCTGCTTACAATGGCCTTACCTCCTACATTATTCGATAAACATTTGGAGGAGTTGGGACTACGGTACCATCCAGATTGGCACTAAGAAAGTGGGAGTTTGATGAAGTTGGTGCTTGGAGTGCCAATCCGAATTGTATATTTTATTATTTATTAATAAAATAACTACATTTTTCATTTCATACCTCATTAATGGTATTGTCATTATGCGTATTAAATTGATGTATAGATATGCTAAGAATGACATCGACCATAGAATATTCTTGACACTAGGTGTAACATATTCTTAAATTAAATATACCTAGTCGTTGGTTTTGGAATACGGTCGAATTCCTATAACCTAGAAGACTAGCACATGTCATATATTGGAATTGGAGTTCCAATGGTTAAGCCGGTGTACCATGAGTTTTGGAAACTTGTATAAACATGTGGGTATTCGTTGAAGTGAATATTGAATGACTCATAGGTGATTCCTAATAGTTGTAAGTACACACCACCATCAATAGGAATCTCCTCGAGTCGAGTAGCATATACAATCCTTTGACTATAGGATAACATTTATTTTGTGTGAGATCATCCACTCTTTGATGCCATATATGTCAGAAACCTTTCATGGTCTAGCCACTAGATGTTCAATGGGTGTGGACCGATGCACTCAGTAATCAAGTGTGAAACAAGATAGGATCTGTCGGCCCATATATGTACCATAAGGGGTTTAGGTATCCATGTGAGTAAAGTCACGATTCTTAAAGACTTTGGCCAAAGCCGATCACTGAGGGTGGATCGCATTAGTTATGAAGAATCGTGGACATGTCGACATGAGATGTGCGTCTTGGAAACTTGATGGTATATTCTATGTTTCCTAAGCACAGCTCGGATAGCCTACGACGGAGGGATTGTTAAACATATGTGATGATCTCGACTTGTATAGTTCAGAAAGGTCGTTCGTGTTCTTCGCGAATTCAGAGGTAGCTGAATTGTGTACATATTAGCTAGGCTTATATGACGAACGTGTCTGAACTTAGAGAGTCCTAATATGAAGTGTACTGATTGAGCACTTGGGTAGACGATTATTTTTTATAAAAGATAATATTCGATATTATAATTATGAACTAAGATAATCAAGTGTTATTGGATAAAATTGATTATTTACTTTGACCTACTTGGATTAATTGGATTAATTCAATAATTACAAAAAGGCTTAATTGTAAAATCATAATTATCTCTACCATTTTAGGATATTATGGTAATTGTAAGTATGTAATAATATGTGGTTTTGGCTTGATTTAATTGGATTAAATCAAGGTGACAAACATTTAACCAATCCATTTCCTAATCCTTGGCTTGATTTAATTGGATTACATCAAAGTGGGAGACAATGGAGATTAGTCACACCTAATTATACATATTTGGACAAATTAGATTAAGCCCATTTAAAAGTTGATTCCAACTTTTATTAATTAAAAATTTCCTAAGTTTTGCTATAAATAGCAAGCTTTATGAAGGTTTTAATTACAAGTTTAAATACAAGCAAATTCTTAGAGAGATTAGCCTATGTTAGAGAAGTGTTTAGAGAAGCTTGTGAGGTCTCTACAACATTTCATTTAGGAGAAATCAAGATTGGATCTTGAAGTGAAGCTTGGAAGCATTGAAAACATGATTGGATCTTGAAGTCATGCTTACACACCTTGGAGGTTCTCCAATAATTTCAACAAATGAGAAGTAGATTGGATCTTGAATCAAGCTTACTAGGTAATGTTTGATCTTCTCCTAAGCTATGTTTATTTGTGTATTAGCTGCATTATCACATAGCTTATAGTTGAATAAGGTTAATCAATTGTGTTAAGATACTTTAAAAGTATAAACACGATATGCTTATAATTAGGTCAAAGATATTCATGTTGGACATGGAACAATTAATAAGTGTTTGGAACTCTAGATTAAAGCTTAGAGCTATGGCTACCATTCTAGAATCACTTGACCACCTTTGGGTGACCTAGAATTGTTCACTAGACATTTCTTATTGGGATTCTAATTTGGTTTCTGTATTGGATTCAAAATTTACGCAAATGCGTATTTAGAATAAATTTATGTTTTTGTAAAAATATTTGATATTTTGAAAAACTTGATTTTTATTCTATAACATGTGTTAATATTGGTTTTGAAATTAAAAATTAATTTTGGGTGTTTTTGAAGTGTTCAGGGAGAACTGGAAGTGATTAGGGTAAAAAAAACCCTAATTGCTTCAACTCACTGGAAAGTAAGCTGGAGCTTTGAAAACAAAAAAAAAAATTGAAATCAGACATGTGCGTTATTGCACCCGCGTCACGCGCGCAGTTTTTGTTTTCCCTCGTTCTGGAGCTTCCGAACTCTGATTCAGTCCCGCTTTTTTCCTATACACTCGTAATTAAATATAGTATTTCATTAAATGATTTAAAATTACACCTATACTTTATTTCCATGGGCTAGACTCATTTCCGCTGTCCGGGGCACCGATCCGACCCTAGGGGTTCCACAACTGCCCCAACAACTCCCTCTGTTGGAAATCTAATAACCATATCCCAAGATCAAAAACCAAGCAAGATATATATAAGAATGAATTAGATTGAAGTAATGGCGGAAACAATACTCACAAATAGCCAAATGTGGATGCTATGGATGAAGCAAAAATCCTCCTTTGTGCAGTGAAGATTTCGGCCAAGCAGTGAAGAGAAGCTCCAAGCTTAAATTTGATCCTTCCAAGCTCTAAGATGAGTTTCCCATATCACCTTGTATGATCCCTTGATGTTGCTAGCCAAACTTGTGTATTAAAGTTCCAAACTTGTACACTTTCTTCACAAAGTTCTTAAGAAAATGGAAGAAGAAGGAGAGCCAAAACTGTTCACAGTTTCGGTCATGAGAGGGAGAGAGCAAGATCAGATTTTTTTGTCTCAAAAATCAATTTATATTTATGTTATAATTATATTAAATAATAATATAAATATAACACAAGCCATGCAAAGACTTAGAGTGTCTAACACTCAATTTCCATGCATTATATTTGAGTGCTTTGTACACTATCTCCATGCATTGCATCTTGATTAAAAAATACAAATAATGACAAGTGTCATTGTGGGCCCCACACGTTTCCATAAGAAAGTGGGCCCACGTGCACTCACGCGTTCGGGTTCGATATTTCCGAAATATCGAGTTTACGTCGCGACGTTAATTAAATCGAATTTAAATAAATAATTGCGCCTAGCGAAATTATTATTTACGTCGCTAACGAATTAATTCTAAATTAATTCGTTTGCCCGAATTAAAATCTAATTTCAATTTCGCGTCGGAATCGAATTCCGATTATTATATCGAATATAATAATTTTACGATTAATTCTAAATTAATCGTTCTCTCTCTTTATACAGTACTTTATCCGAGATAAAGTCTCTCCTTAATTAATCCAAGATTAATCGAGTTTGAATCATACGTCATCGGTGAATCTTCGGGAAGCGACCCAAGAGACCTCTAGATATGTTGGCAGTAAATCCGGTTGTCGAACTATCCGAACACGTACGTACCAAGTACTACGTTTTTACCGATTTACAAGACAAGGTTAGCCTCTAGCAAAACGCCATGCCTACCCAATTCTCTAGAAATATTCTTACTGGAATATTAGATCTATAACAGGCGTAGTATACCGTAGTATAGTGTATATCGAACCAGTATCGGATGATCACATGCTAGGGCTGGGGCTGGATAAGTGTCTGCCCCGTCCGAAACACATATCGGATGTCAAGCAACCAGTCTCTTTGAATCGGATAATCCTGACCTAGTCATATTATCCCGATGGTTGCAACCATTATAGAGTACTAGTTCTGAATCCCTCGCGATCATCATCTCCATATGTCTGAAGTGATACTTCCATCTTGACATCACATCCAATACACTACGATTCTCGATAAACCCAGAAGAGATGTACACAGAACCCGTTAAAGCCCTGGACCATCAAAACTAAAGTTTACCGATCGTCGTAAGTACTAGCGATGCAAGTCTCAGGTTAAGATCATATGCACCTACCCTGAAGCGGACTCCCATAGACACGCAGACATACTACCAATGGGATTCCGCGGGGTCTATCCAGAGCGAAGCTGTTTTCCGTACCATCGGTAAAACACAACCTCCTACCGCACTTGCATAAGTATCCTATACTTAAATATATGAGAACTATGCCGTTGTGCCCTCACAACATGCACGAGTGCAGTACTAGTCTATTCTGCATTATCGATGTCCAGTCTCGATAATACTACGACTAGGGATATTTAATGATTAAACCTTTATGGATTGATACTGTCTCATATCATCTCAATCCGGAACTAATCATAGGGACTTTTACCATTTATATTTCTAAGTAAATAAATTACAAAACGGTAAAAGGCAATTTCATTACTACATAGTTAATTTTGTACAATAATACAATATCATTTACAAAATAGTGACGCTATGGGTCATTACTGTCTAACACCCTCATGGATCTAGGGACTCCTAGGACAAACCACATAAAATATATGTATTGTTAATGTGTTTGTGGTTATCTTTTCAGATCACCCACTACTATCAAAATAAATTTACGTGTTCGATAGTTGATTGTGCCGAAAAAAATTACTATATTGTCCCTAAACAAAAATCAACTATCTGTTAGAAAATATGCCCTAAAATCAATAATAGTTGTAGGGTAAATTATAATTTTCTTGTAATAAGTATTATTATTAATGATAAAGGCAATTATTTTTTTAACACATTGTTTATATCTATCCAAATGATATGTGAATGTGATGAGACTATGTCAAACTAGCATCATTATGTCATAGGATTTCAAATTATGAGTGTCAATGATGTTTATATGATAAGTCTTAAAATATGTTCTTGGTCAAATGATTATTGTACGAAACAATCATATATCATGACCAATATTATTTTATGTTGCCAAAGATTAATATTAGATGTTAATAAAATGGATAACGAGTTTCATATCATAATAACATAAACAGAATGATGATTCATTAGAAGAATGAAACATCGAACACGACCATAAAAATGATTGATTACATGGTAACGTTAACTTAGGTCATTGATCATCGTTATAATACACTAGTGTCATCATGTCCTTTGACCTACGATACGATTCTGACTTGTATGGAAGTTATCATGATTCACTAGTACGATATCATTTGACTAGTCACGTCTTATGAGAGTATTGGATCGTTTTGAGAGACTAGTGTATGAAGTCAAATATGAATCTAGATGAGTGATGAACACTAAAAAGTGTACATTATTAAAAGGAAAATTAATTATTTTACGCTTGTAATTTCATTAATCCCCTTAATTTAGCAGATTTGTGAAAAATAATTAAATTTATGTTTTATATATTTTTATTGTGATTTTTATTTCTTATGTAGGTGAAATAATACATTGGATGCATACTAGAAAAATGGACGTGATATTTAGATTTTGGAGGCCAAAAACTTGAAAGGGCGTTCTAACAGTGTACAATTTCGAAAATTCTAACTTTGTGCAGGTTTCATAATTTAGCCAAAATGTTTTACTCCAAAAACATATTGAAGCGATTCTAGTTCCGAATGAAAGAAGACTAAAATATCTAAAGGTTTGATCTTTACAAGATGTTCTAGTTCTGAGGTTTTAAAGGTCAAAATCGGTGAAGAAGTCAATGTGTGTTGCATGTAATTTTAATTATTAAAAAATAAAGTAAAAAAATAAAAAAATAAAAAATAAAAAATAAAAAAATTTTAAATATGTTTATAAAATGATCAACAAAATTTTTTAAAAAAAAGTAAAAAAAGAAAAAAGAAAAAAATAAATTAGTAAAAGTTTATTGTTTGTATTTGATTTGGAAAGTTGTAATTAATAATTGAGACATGAGCACTTCTACTATAAACAAGGTGTTCACCTTTCATTTTCTTCATACTTCTTTCATTTTCTCTCTCGAAGAATTTGGAAGAAGTGTCTTGTGTGTTTTGTTTTTATTGTAATCTTTTTTCTTTCAGTAATAAAATTATGTAAGTTTTTTTGCGGGTGTCTTGATTCTTTGTAGACAATCAAATCTTGATTGACACAGTTAATACTTTACCCATATTATATAAGAGAGTAATTTAAATCTGGATTAATTATTGACAAACTTTATTACCGCCTTTATGGCTGGTTTTATTTATTTGGCATAATTGAGTACCTAACTGGACTTGTTATAGACAAATGTTATTACCGCCTTTATGGCTAGTTTTATATGTTTTGGCATAATTAAATCCTGAAGTAAATTAATTGGGTTATAATGACAATTCATATATTATAAAAAATAAGAGTGGGTAACAGTGGATTTAGAAGCCTATATAAAG
This sequence comes from Zanthoxylum bungeanum, assembly GCA_019454045.1. Classification (NCBI taxonomy): domain Eukaryota; kingdom Viridiplantae; phylum Streptophyta; class Magnoliopsida; order Sapindales; family Rutaceae; genus Zanthoxylum; species Zanthoxylum bungeanum. The sequence goes on along the minus strand of SKCR01028797.1, from coordinate 60,744 downwards.
GGCTTGAGGTCTCAGATTTAAGGGTTGGTTGGCTCTTAGGTTAGTATTTTTTTACATTCCACAACTTGTAAAAGAGCTCCAAATAGCTTAGTGATAGAGAGAGAAAGTTGGTCGGTCTTAACCCGAGCTTATAATAAAATTTTATTTCTTTGTTCCCGTGGACATAGATTGCAGCCACTCCCCGCCGAACCACTTTAAACTTTTGTTTTCCCTAAGATTTTTCTGTTTGCTTGCCAAGTCTGCTTTGGTTCCCAACTAAACAAATAAATTCACTATTCATGGAGGGTTGTTCGAGGATTCGATTTCCAGAATTACCCTTAGAATGAAAAATAATTGTCAACAGTTGGCGCCGTCCATGGGGAACAGTACAAAAGGCAGCAAACACATTATGGCGATGGAAGGAGATGGAAACCATAGAACTTCAAAGGCTTCGACAATGGAGTGGATGGAGAAGATGGAAGAAACCCTACAAAATGAAAAGGAAGAATCTCAAAAAGAAAGGGAAACAACTCAAGCCTTCATGAGAGCCATGATGGAGAAAATTGAGAAGTTAGAGAATACATCATGAAAGTAGGGACAAATGGGTCCCAACAAAAGGAGAGAAGAGATAGCCAAGGGGAAGAGGATCCCCGAAGCAGACAGAGATCGAGGAAATGGGAAGAAAAATGTACAAAGAATGAGGTATGTAGTTGTTGCAAAGCCACACAGCCAAGGGAGCTATGGGAAAAAAAGATAGGTAAATCCCAGAGTCATCTAGTAATAGCCCGTGATTTGGGGAAAGTGACATGGAACGGTATCCGGAGAGGGGATGTGAGGTTCCTAGGTCTAAGAGATACCATGCCCAAAGTAGAAGGCGTGAAGAGGCCCTTAGACAAGAGCAAGACCGCTCCGAAAGCCAAATGAGGGGTTGGTTTCGGAGGGAGATGATGAAGTGGGATGAATATGAATGAAGAGGCTCGAGGTGACCAAGATATGGAAAATGCATCCCCATTTGCGAAAGAAATATTGGCGGTGGAGTTTCCAATGAGATTTCCCATATCTACGAAGGATATTTATAAGGGCGGCACGAACCCTAAGTCCAACGTTGAAAATTTTGTTTTATTGATGAAAATCCAGGGAATGGTAGGAGAGACGATATTCAAGGTGTTCCCGTTAACTTTGGGAGGGTTGCCCAACTTGTGGAGAAACTTGACCCCGAAAAGTATCAGCAGCTTTTCACAGTTGAGGAAGTCATTTATGCAGCATGTCAAAAGAGCGTGCGTATCATGGAAAACAATGTGGGTCATTAAGGATGATGAAGCAAAGAGATAATGAGCCCTAGAAGAATTTTGTTGACAGATACCATAATTTGGTGTTAGAGGTCATGGTGTATGAGTTCCTGGAGGCGTTTTTAAAAGGAGCTCTAAGGGTTGAAAAGTTATAGTCCCACCTAAGGATCCAGGAGGTGTCAGACTATACCGCAGACTTGGAGCAAGTAAAGAAGTTTGTGTTACAGAAAGAAGAAGAGAAGATAGCCCGAGGAGGAGCTACACAGCCATCAAAAATGTCAAGGCAAGAGAATTGGCGTGATATGGGCAGAAATCAGATAGGACTAAGCCCCGAGGAAAAATGAGTTTAGGCTGATAGCTCAGGGTAATCTAATGCCCAAGAGGAGACCCCCGATCAAGGTCACTCATGTTTCTGGAGGAACTGCGTACACCACCCTGAACTGGCCATTGGCACAAATAGCTTGGGAGATTCATGATAAGAGCCTACTGACTGAGCTCGACCCGAGGAGGTCCCGATTGAGAAGAGAGACCACAAGGCTTATTACGCACACCATAATGTGCAGGGGCATGCCACATAGAGATACAGCGTTCTGCAGGAACATGTCGATAACTTGGTGAGGAATGGTTACCTGAAAGAATGCATAAACCACGAGACCATGAGGGTCTGGTAGCGAAGAGAGTAGAGGCCAATGTTCACAATAGCAGAGGGGATCACGTTGGTCGGGGATTCGGAGCAAGAAAGAACTACCGTCGGACCAAGGGCCAAGATGTACTGATAATAGAGAGGGTTCCAATGATCCAGGAGGCCAGGCCAGTGCCCATAATATTCACCGAGGAAGACGCCTAAGGGGTAAGCTACCCTCATGATGATGCACTATTAATCAAGGCCAATATTAGTGAGGTCGAGGTTGGCAGAATATTGGTAAACCCTAGGAGTACAGTGTATATCATCTCTAGGGATGCTTTGAATGATTTGGGCGTGGAGTTCAATATCATGATCCAGGATACAACACCACTATATTGGTTTGGGGGAGCAACGGTTGTCTTACTGGATTATCATGATAGATTTCACCATGGGGGATTGTTTGAGCAACTATCAGGTGATTTTGGGAAGACCTTTCATGATGAAGTCAAGGGCGGCTATGTCAAGTTATTACATAAAATTGAAGTTTCCGACCCGAGAAGGGGTTGGGGTAGTCTGTGGAAGTCAGAAGCTGGTGATGAGTTACTTTGTTGTCGTTTCAAATGAAACCCTATGCATTAAAGAAACAGGAGCGAAAATGAAAGAAAGAGAAGGGGAAGCAACCGAAGTAGAGTCGGCAGACCCCTTACCCGAGGAACCTACTCAGCTAGGAGTGGGGAATGAGCTAGAAACTATAGAGCTTTTTGGCCTCGGAAAAATGATAAAGGTTGGGATCGGGCTGGAGCCAAGTTTGAGTAAGCGGCTGATGGATTTTTTGAAGGAGTACGCAGATGTCTTCATGTGGGATCACATGGACATCCTTGAAATTGACCCAGAGTCATCAGTCATCATTTGCCGATAGATTGAGCCTATAAACCCGTAAAGCAAAAAATGAGGATTTTCAACCGAGAGCAATACAAGGCGTTCCAAGTAGAGGTTGAAATATTAATGAAGGCTGGGTTTATCAGGGATATTAAATACCTAGACTGAGTATCAAACGTGGTCTTGGTGAAGAAGGCTAGTGGAAAGTGGAGAATGTTCATAGATTTCTCTAACTTAAACAAGGTTTTCCCACAAAATAACTTCCCCCTTCTGAAGGTAGACCATGTGGTGGACTCGACAGCATGTCATGGGTTACTCAGCTTCTTGGACGCTTTCACGGGGTACAACCAGGTCAGAATGAATCCCAAGGATGAGGAGAAAACAACCTTTATCACCGACCAGAGGTTATATTGTTACAAAGTAATGTCATTCAGACCGAAAAATACAGGGCCACGTATCAAAGGTTGGTGAACAAATTCTTCAAGCCACTCATTGGCAAGACAATGCAGATGTATGTCGATGACATGATCACAATAACTGTCAAACTAGATTACCATCTTGGCAACCTCATAGGGACATTTGAGCTTCTTATAAAGCATAATATGAGGTTGAATCCAGACAAATATGCCTTCAGAGTGTCTTTGGTAAAATTCTTGGGATTCATGGTCAACGCAAGTGGCACAAGGAAAATCCTCAGAAAATCAAGGCAGTACTAGATCTTAAACCTCCCAGGACGGTTAAGGAGGTATATAGCTTAAGTGGTCGGGTGGTAGCACTCAACCGAATCATTTCTAAGGCCACCAAAAAATGTCATGGTTTGTTTTAGTTAATCAAGAAGGCTAAAAAAGAAGTCAACTAGACGAGCGAGTGCGAGGAAACATTCCAACAGCTCAATAAATACTTGATCCGACCTCCACTTTTGGCTAAGCCAATTTCGGGTGATATGTTACACTTGTACCTAGCTGTTTCTGAATATCCTGCAAGCTCGGTGTTAGTACAGGAAATAGTCAAAATCTAAAGACTGGTGTACTATACTAGTAAGGTATTGTTTGATGTGAAAACCCGATACCCGACTCATTAGCTGGCGGCTCTATTACTGCTCATTGCAGCGAAGATGTTACGCCCTTATTTCCAGGCTCACCCCATCGGGTGTACACCGCTCATCTACTGAGGTATATATTGCATAAACTTGAGATCTCGGGTCATCTTGTGAAATGGTTTGTGGAGCTCAGTGAGTATGACGTATCTTACCTACCTATAGTTGTTGGGGCAGTTGTGGAATCTCTAAGGTCGGATCGGTGTCCCGGGAAGCGGATATGGGTCTAACCCATGGATATCAAGTATAGGTGTAATTTTAAATCATTTAATGAAATACTATATTCCATTACGAGTGTATAGGAAAAAACCGGGGTTGAATCGGAGTTCGGAAACTCAAAAACAAACAAAATTCACACGCGCAGTACGCGTACTCGCGCGCGCGCACTTTGCGGGCTAAAATGCGCACGCACACAAACAACAGCCACTTTGTTTTATTTTATTTTATTTTATTTTCATTTGTTTTCTTTCATTTCAATTGCTCAGCTCTCTGGAAAATTTCCAGAGAGCTGATGCAATTAGGGTCTATTACCCTAATTGCTTCCGGTTTTCCCTAAACACTTCAAAAACACCCAAAATTAATTTTTAATTTCAAAACCAATTTTAACACATGTTACAAAATAAAAATCAAGTTTTTCAAAATATCAAATATTTTTCCAAAAACATAAATTTATTCTAAATACGCATTTGCGTAAATTTTGAATCAAATACACAAACTATTTTAGAATCCCAATTAGAAATGTCTCATGTGTTGGATAATATGACCCATAGTGTCACTATTTGTACAGATCATGGTGTTGTTGTACAAATTAACTATGTAACAAGGAAATTGCACTCTCATCATTTGTGATTAGATCACCATAGATATATAAATGAAGAGAGGTCCCTATGATTAGTTCCTGGATTGAGAATGATATGAGACAGTATCAGTCCACGAAGGATTAATCATTAAATATCCCTAGCCAGAGTATTATCGAGATAGGACATCGATAATGCGGAATAGGCTAGTATTGCACTTGTGCGCGTTGTGAGGGCACAACGGCATAGTTCTCATATATATAATTATTTGATACTTATGCAAGTGCGATAGGAGGTTGTGTTTCACCGATGGTACGGGAAACAGCTTCGCTCTGGATAGACCCTTCGGAATCCCATTGGTATTATGACTATGTGTCTATGGGAGGCCGAAATCAAGGTAGGTGTGTATAGTCTTAACCTGAGACTTATATCGCTAATACTTACGATAATCGATAGACTTTGGTCTTGGTGGTACAGGGCTTTAACCGGTTCTGCGTACACCACTTCTGGGTTTATCAGAGAGTCGTAGTGTATTAAGTGTGATGTCAAGACGGAAGTATCACTTTAGTCATAGTGGAGATGATGTCACGAGGATACGGTATTAGTGCTCTTAAGTGTTGCGCAACCATCGGGATATTATGACTAGGTCATACATATTCGATTATAGAGACTAGCTACCAGACATCCGACATGTGCTTCGGACGGGGCAGACACTTATCCAGCCCCAGCCCTAGCACGTGACTATCCGATACTGGGCCGATATGCACAATACTACGGTATACTACGCTTGATACAGATCTATATATATTCCTGTAAGAATATTTCTGGAGAATTGGGTAGGCATGGCGCTTTGCTAGAAGCCAACCTTGTCTTGTAAATCGGTATAAACGTAGTACGAGGTACTTACGTGTTCGGATAGTCCGACGACCGTATTTACTGCCAACATATCCGGAGATCTCATGGGTCGGTTCCTGAAGATTCACCGATGACGTATGACTCGCACTTTAATTAATCTGGGATTAATTCGATGAGAGAGAAAATTAATCTGGGATTAATTACGGAGATATTTTATCTCGGATAAAATATCGTTAAAGAGAGAGAACGATTAATTTGGAATTAATCGATAAATTAATATATTCGATATATTATAACGAAATTAGATTTCGACGCGGAATTGAAATTAGATTTTAATTCGGGCGAACGAATTAATTTAGAATTAATTCGTTAGCGACGTGAATAGTGAATTCGCTAGGCGTAATCATTTAATTACGACGCAACGGAAAATTCGTTAATTTGGAATTAGCGAACCTAAGCCCGGGATTGTTTGCGAGCGCATTCGCATTTCGAATTCGAGTGCGGCACGCAAGTCAAATCAAGCGTCAAAATCGCAAGTCACATCAATCGTCAAATCACATGTCACTTTGAGTGATGTGACATTTGAGTGATTGATGTGAATTGATTTGAGGTGATAGACAAGCATTTAATGCTTTGCTTTTTGAAATAGAAAAAGTAAATGGTTTATTAAATATTTTTGGAAATTATATAAACCTTTTACAATTTTTTATTTTCTAATTCTTCTCTCTCTTTTACTGTATTAGGTTTTGGAAACCTTTCCCTCCTCTCTTCCTCTCTTCTTCCTCACGCCCAGGGGCTGTGCTGCTTTTCTTCTTGGTTCAAGACCGAATGCAGTAAAGGGAGAAAAGAAGTAATCTTGTTGCAAGATAAAAGTGCTAGCACACTCATGGAGACATATCAAGGTGATAGGGAAGTGATTTCATGAGCTTGGAATCCATTGTTGAAGCTTGAAGCTCGAAGATGAATATGGAGTCCACAAACCCACCATGACCGAATCTTGAAGCCCAAACCAGTGGGTTTACCGTGAGCATGACAGAAGAGGAGAAGGCAGTGCGTTCGTGGTTCATCTTCGGAGCATCCAACCGATCATTGTGAGTCTTTTCCGCACCTCATATGATATGTATTCAACTCGTTTTTGCATGATTTATGATCTTTGGGACTTGATTGAAACTCAACAATGGTATCTTGAGCCATTTGTGCATAAAACGTTTTTAGGGTTCTTGAGCAAAATTTGGGGCTTTTTGATTTAAGCATGATTTTGACAAATTGTTTGTTTAAGAATGTTTGTATATGAATAACTTAGAGTTATATGTAATCAATTTGAAGAAAAATTAATTGGATTGATTTTCCCCAATTTGCTTATTGTTGGCCAAAACTTTAATTTGGGTAAACTTGATTTTGAGCATGTTTAATGAAAATGAATGATTTAGAATGCTTAAAGTATGTTTAATTGAGGATTGATTGATCAATTTGTTGAAAAAGTGTTTGGAACAATTTTCCCCAAATTGCTAATGTTGGTCGAATTTAGTAAGTGCCCTAATGTCTTGGATTTTTGATTTTTTGTTCATTGGATGACTTGCAAATCATTTGGGGATGTTGAATTTATGTTTAATTTGGTTCAATTGGATTGAATTTGATTTTGGCATAATTTCCCTCTTTGGCCGAGACACTTGAAGCATGAAATTGGGTTTGATTTTGATCAAATTATGTTGGACATGATTCATTGATGTTAAACATGATTAATTGGACAAATTTGATGTTTTGGAAACTTTGATTTGGGTAATTAATAATGTTATACACTTTAGGTAATTTAATTGGGAAATTTGGAATTTTTGGAATTAAATTATTGGGCTTAAAATTGGATTTGGGCTTTTAAAGATGTTATTGGGTTTATTGGACTTTGTTGTACAAAGTTGGTTTAGGCCAAAATTGGTTGGATCCAATTAGGCCCAAAACCGCTTCCAAAAGGCCCAAATGCGACTAATGAACCTTTAACGTTTAATTGGGCCTAATGGGCCTAAATTAATTTATGGGCTTATGGGGTAACTCCCGGATTGGATTTTGGTTATTCGGTTTGACCCGAGTTGACCAAAAGTCCACGCCTCAAGAAATTAATTAAAAGCCCATTGGACTTTAATTAAATTAATATTGGATATTAATCGGGCTTTGAGACCCGTAACGATTAAATTTGGAATTTAAGTCGTAAAGGTTTATTTTATAAAGTGTAATATTTAATTTAGAATTAAATAATGGATTTAATTCGAGAATTCGTACTTTAAGTACTTGTTCGCAATACGAGTTTGACTCGAACAAAATCAAATCTTTGTTTGAACATTGGATGATCACTAATTATCAGATTAATTAATTTGATTGATTGATTGATAACATGCTTGTATGAATACATGGTTGTGATGTTTGAATAATGTATATCGGATGGATATTAGTCGGGTGGGGCGATTTTGGAAATTGTAATAAATTTGATTTATTAATTGGGCCTGCGTGTCCAGCCTTATCACCTCCTATTCTGTTATTCTCTTCTCACCTATTCCCCTCAATGTAAATGAGGTTTCTTTAGAAGTGTAGTGTAACGGGTAGAAGAAATATTTGTGCTAGCGGGAGAGAGAAAGTGAGAGATTTGATCTAGGATCAATGTGTAAAATATCCATCCGCATATCATTATTATTTTATCATATGCGCTTTATTATGTTTTTAGAATGCATGTTTAAGGGTGTATGATGATGAGACCTTAACAAAGATAATTAAATTGGTAGCCAATTTGCACACGAAAAGCCCTCATCAAATATCATGCGTCTTTTCCTTCCATTGAGTGATTCTTGCTCAAGATCCTAGATTGGCATGGGTTGTTGGCCAAAGTCAAGCCCTTGTCCGTCGAAGATGTGTTTGAATCACGAGGCTTTGTTCCATATTGGTGTCTTGTCCAAGTTGTGGTTTGTTGGCCAAAGTCAAGACCACTTCTTGTCCAACGACATTGATTACGAAGCTTCCATGTCAATGGGTCCGCGCTTGACTGGGATCACTGGTTTGTTGTGCCAAAGCCAAGGCCTAGTTGATTCAGAGGAAAAAGGTTAGGGTATACATTCGATGTATAGGCATATATAAGATATATGTTTGGGACTTGGATGTCCACCTACTGATCTAGGAGTTGGATGAGATCCAATTGATCTTCGAGATCTACCTAGTTAATTATCATACAATTTGTTGGCCAAAGTCAAGATTGTGTGATATTTAACGGGATTCTAGCCCACTAGGAAACACGGTTTCCCGAGTACTCGACAGAGGGTTAGAGGCTCGCCGAAAAATAGTGGGAGGCAAGAATTGAATTTGCAATATTCGTTCAATTACTCGCCATACGCGCTCATTCAAATTATTTCGTCGTAATATTAAATGTTAGTTGGACTAATATTTAAATTGTTGTTTTAATAAACAGTTGGACTGTATTATATTTGATTATATATAATTGGATTATATTAATCAATATATTTGAATTAATTAATTTCAGTTTACAGTTGATTTTATAATTGGATTATAGTAATCAATGTAATTGAGGTTAATTAATTTAGATTATATTTGATTATATAGTTGGACTATTATAATCATTATAATAAATAGTACCAAAAATCGTTGATTAAATAGTTGGACTATTAGAATCAAGATATAAATGAAAGATTAATGTTTAAGACATAATCCTGGGAAAATGTATTTAAACGACTTTAATTTTCAAATTGGGAATAAATAATAGGTTACTTTATTTGATAAAATAACTTATTATACCTTAAGCCCAAAATTAAGCAAAATAAGTAGAGCATAAAATCTTTGGAAGATTTATGTGATGATGACTTTAATGCTTAATTTAATATACTACTGTCATAAATCTAATTTTAGATTTAAGAAGTATTAAAATTGCAATTTATAATTCTTGGAGAATAATTGACTATTCTAGAGGAGATAAAGTCAAAGTTTGCAATTGGGCATGTAGCACGAGGTGCACATCGTTTCGATATTCTAAAAACCCAAGGCTTGGCCTAAGGTTCCTAAAATGTTGAAAAGATAATTGACATATACCAAAGTGACTACCATTTGGATATGGCAGACACGAATGAATTAAAGAAAGGGCGAGGCTCTAACTTTAAAAATAATTGTCAAAGTTATGTTCACTACTAGTATTGAAATTGGATTTTAATACTTAGTGTGGTACATAAATATATGTATTGATGTTCAGAATCCGCTATGAGCTGGATACTGACTTCAAGCCGAGATTTCTCTGCGAAACGGAAACGGGACGAAAGTCGCTGTTTCGACCGTAGATACCTAAGTTTAGGAACTACCCTTTGGGTATATACTTAAATTAGGGATTGTTATAATGTAACTAGTTTGACTAGAGACATTATCTCTATATCGGTGTTTAATCCGTTGCGGATAAAACCTTTATATTATAGAACACTAAGTGTTTTATTATATAAAGATGATATTGAGATAAATACATTAGATGTAAATAACAGAATATTTTATTTTGAATATAATAAAATCTCAAACATATAAAATGACAAATAAATAGCTCAAATTGATTTGATCAATAGAGACTTATTTGTGGCATTGTTGTCTAGGACACAATTTAACGAGACTCGTATATCCACACTTTTGAAGAGTGGGTACTAGGACTGATTTGACTATTCAAATAAGGTCTACGAATCTAGTTTATTAGGTAAAGTACCTAAAATACTATTTACTTGGTAATAGTATAAATGGCCCACCGACCTGTTAGCCCTATTCATGGTGAAGTAAGTGGGCCATATCTAGCTAGGCTAGATGTGAACATGAATATTTCGTGACCTTAACGGATGTGGCATCACGTTATGGTTATGTGTTTCTTTTGAAGAACACAAATCGGAAACTTTTAGAGTTTCGACACGAAATAGACAAACAGATCGGCTATAGTATTATACCGTCACGGTAAGACCGTATGGAAAATACTTAAGCAATAAGTTTTTATATACTTGAAAGAGTATAGTATTCTTTCAAATGAGGACTCCTCCCGGAACACGTCAAAGTGACGGTGTGTCCGAACGGATTAACCGAATCATGTTAGACATGATAAGGCTAATCATGAGTCGCTCTGAGCTACCATTTCCTTCAATGGATACAGATAAACAGTGCAATAACTTATTTAGAATAAGGTTCCATAATAATCTGGACAGATTACATATTAGATATGAACGGGAAAGAAACCGGGTTTCTCATTCCTGACCATTTGGGATGCTAGGCATATGTTTGGATGATACCAAACTAGAACCCAAATTGGATAAGTGTCAATTGAGGCTATCCTAGGGATACCATAAGTATTGTTTATACATCTCACAGAGAACAATTAGATTGTTGCTCACCATGCAGTTTTCCTGAGAGGAATACAGACATACAGTGGTAAGTGGTAGGATAGTAAAACTCGATGAAAATCGGAGTAAGTACTACTTCAAGGCACCTATTCCTAATGGAACACAAATAGTTCATCAATGATGAATTTATACCATTAATCTTCGAATACACAAGAACTGAGTAGATCGGATAGAGTCAGAAAACGACCTAGGGTATGGGTTTCTGATCTAACCTCATAAAGATGTCAATCTTATGAAGGTATATCCACCGACTACGTTTTGAGGAAGTGATACGAGGTATCGACTCCCTATTATGGCAAAGTGCCATGAATCCGAAATGGATTCCATGTATATAACAACTATTGGATACTAGTTGTTGTACGCAAGGCATTGTGCCTATTGGTACATTAAACGTCTTCAAGGAAGACATACATGGAAGGCAACATACCAACGTACAAAGCTGGGCTTTTGACGGAAAGGTATCGTTATCAACATTGTGTTAATAACGGTTCACCTTTTACCTGTTGTCGTGGTAATTCATTTTGAAGATGCTTGTTGATAACTGCATATTTCATTATGAAATGTGTCAGTTGCAGATCAAAATCGCTTTCCTGAAAAGGAAACCTTTTGGAGGATGCTTACAACATCCTGACGATTCTGTATAATCGACAAACAAGGTTTGCGGGTTATTCGATCCATGTTTGGATTGAAACAAGCATAAGGTTCTTGGAACTGACGTTTTGAAATAATCATAATGGTTTATGATTTGACTCAAAACGAAATAATCTTGTTGTATATAAGGAGGTTAGGGGGAGGGAGAGCACTGATAATGAAATTCCCATAAAGCAATCGGTGAAAGCTTGGCTTTCATAAGAATTCTTCGTAGAATTCTGGGGAGTAACAACCTTTATTCAAGGAATAAAGATCTAATGGGATAGATTTGGAGTTGTTAACACTCTGGGAAATTGTACATTTAAAATGTACCTGATATGGTGTCTCATACGCTTTGAGCATATGGAGTCACAATCAGGACAATCCAAGTGATAGTCATGGATTGAAGTTAAGACATCTATTAGTATCTTAGAGAACTAAAGATGCTGTCTTAAATTATGGAGTAGGAGAACTTGAAGTGACTAGGATCACTGCTGCAAGTTTCCAAACCGGTAAATACTGATGTACTATAAAGTTTGAACACTGGGACAGTGAGCTGGAAATCTTCCGAGCAAGATAACTGTTGCCGAATAAACAACAAATGCGGATTATTGCTGCAGCTGAGGCAGCAATAGAAGCCATTTGGGAAAAAAATAAATCTAATTAGATTAGATACAGTTCTGTTAGCAGCTGAGCTAGGCGTCAGCACATGCTAAGGAATTAAATGTCTCATCGACGATCCAGATATATACTTCTATATCATCTGATTCGTTTGGATCATACATCGTGGCGATGTGATGATCGTGTAAATCGCGTCAGACGATAATTAAATAAATCCGCTGACGAAAACCTTTCCTCAGCAATTTGAGCGAACCGTTCATAGTTCGGGTGTGGGACACTCGAGTGACTGGCTATGTGCCAAGTGGGAGATTGTTGGATAATATGACCCATAGCGTCACTATTTGTACAGATCATGGTGTTGTTGTACAAATTAACTATGTAACAAGGAAATTGCACTCTCATCATTTGTGATTAGATCACCATAGATTTATAAATGAAGAGAGGTCCCTATGATTAGTTCCTGGATTGAGAATGATATGAGACAGTATCAGTCCACGAAGGATTAATCATTAAATATCCCTAGCCGGAGTATTATCGAGATGGACATCGATAATGCGGAATAGGCTAGTATTGCACTTGTGCGCGTTGTGAGGGCACAACGGCATAGTTCTCATATATATAAGTATTGGATACTTATGCAAGTGCGATAGGAGGTTGTGTTTCACCGATGGTACGGGAAACAGCTTCGCTCTGGATAGACCCTTCGGAATCCCATTGGTATTATGACTATGTGTCTATGGGAGGCCGAAATCAAGGTAGGTGTGTGTATAGTCTTAACCTGAGACTTACATCGCTAATACTTACGATAATCGATAGACTTTGGTCTTGGTGGTACAGGGCTTTAACCGGTTCTGCGTACACCACTTCTGGGTTTATCAGAGAGTCGTAGTGTATTGGGTGTGATGTCAAGACGGAAGTATCACTTCAGTCATAGTGGAGATGATGTCACGCAGGATACGGTATTAGTGCTCTTAAGTGTTGCGCAACCATCGGGATATTATGACTAGGTCATACATATCTGATTATAGAGAATAGTTACCAGACATCTGACATGTGCTTCGGACGGGGCAGACACTTATCCAGCCCCAGCCCTAGCACGTGACTATCCGATACTGGGCCGATATGCACAATACTACGGTATACTACGCTTGATACAGATCTATATATATTCCTGTAAGAATATTTCTGGAGAATTGGGTAGGCATGGCGCTTTGCTAGAAGCCAACCTTGTCTTGTAAATCGGTATAAACGTTGTACGAGGTACTTACGTGTTCGGATAGTCCGACGACCGTATTTACTGCCAACATATCCGGAGATCTCATGGGTCGGTTCCTGAAGATTCACCGATGAGGTATGACTCGCACTTTAATTAATCTGGGATTAATTCGATGAGAGAGAAAATTAATCTTGGATTATTACGGAGATATTTTATCTCGGATAAAATATCGTTAGAGAGAGAGAACGATTAATTTGGAATAATCGATAAATTAATATATTCGATATATTATAACGAAATTAGATTTCGACGCGGAATTGAAATTAGATTTTAATCGGGCGAACGAATTAATTTAGAATTAATTCGTTAGCGACGTGAATAGTGAGTTCGCTAGGCGTAATCATTTAATTACGACGCAACGGAAAATTCGTTAATTTGGAATTAGCGAACCCAAGCCCGGGATTGTTTGCGAGCGCATTCGCATTTCGAATTCGAGTGCGGCACGCAAGTCAAATCAAGCGTCAAGATCGCAAGTCACATCAAGCGTCAAATCACATGTCACTTTGAGTGATGTGACATTTGAGTGATTGATGTGAATTGATTTCAGGTGATAGACAAGCATTAATGCTTTGCTTTTTGAAATAGAAAAAGTAAATGGTTTATTAAATATTTTTGGAAATTATATAAACCTTTTACAATTTTTTATTTTCTAATTCAATTCTCTCTCTTTTCACTGTATTAGGTTTTGGAAACCTTTCCCTCCTCTCTTTCCTCTCTTCTTCCTCACGCCCAAGGGGCTGCTGCCTTCTTGGTTCAAGACCGAATGCAGTAAAGGGAGAAAAGAAGTAATCTTGTTGCAAGATAAAAGTGCTAGCACACTCATGGAGACATATCAAGGTGATAGGGAAGTGATTTCATGAGCTTGGAATCCATTGTTGAAGCTTGAAGCTCGAAGATGAAGATGGAGTCCACAAACCCACCATGACCGAATCTTGAAGCCCAAACCAGTGGGTTTACCATGAGCATGACAGAAGAAGAGAAGGCAGTGCGTTCGTGGTTCATATTCGGAGCATCCAACCGATCATTGTGAGTCTTTTCCGCACCTCATATGATATGTATTCAACTCGTTTTTGCATGATTTATGATCCTTGGGACTTGATTGAAACTCAACATCATGAACAATTCTAGTCCACATAAATGTGGTCAAGTGAATCTAGAATGGTAGCCATAGCTCTAAGATTTAATTTAGAGTTCCAAACTCTTATTAATTGTTCCATGTCCAACATGAACATCTTTGACCTAATTACAAGCATGTTGTGTTTATACTTCTAATGTATCCTAACACAATTGATTAGCCTTATTTCAACATTAAGCTATGTGATCATGCATCTAATACATAAATAAACATAGCTTAGGAGAATATCAAATTTTACCTAGTAAGCTTGATACAAGATCCAATCTACCTCTTCTTTGTTGAAATTGTTGGAGAATCTCTAAGGTGTGCAAGCTTGACTTCAAGATCCAATCTCGATTTCCAACGCAAGCAAGCTTCACTTCAATATCTAATCTTGATTTCTCCTTAATGAAATGTTGTAGAGACCTCACAAGCTTCTCTAAACTCTTCTCTAACTTAGGCTAATCTCTCAAAAATATTTGCTTATTCTTGTATTTGAACTTGTAATTAAAACCATCCTAAAGCTTGCTATTTATAGCAAAACTTAGGCAAATTTTAATTAATAAAAGTTGTAATCAACTTTTAATTGGCCTTAATCCAATTTGTCCAAATATGTATAATTAGGTGTGACTAATCTCCATTGTCTCCTACTTTAATTTAATCCAATTAAATCAAGCCAAGGATTAGGAAATGGATTAGTTAAATGTTTGCCACCTTGATTTAATCCAATTAAATCAAGCCAAAATCACCTATTATTACATACTTACAATTACCATAAAATCTTCAAATGGTAGAGATAATTATGATTTTACAATTAAGCCCTTGTGTAATTATTGAATTAATCCAATTAATCCAATTAGGTCAAAGTAAATAATCAATTTTATCCAATAACACTTGATTATCTTAGTTGATAATTATAATATCGAATATTATCTTTTATCAATATTAATTGGCTACCCAAATGCTTAACGAGTACACTTCATATTGGGACTCTCTAAGTTCAGACATGTTCGTCATATAAGTCTAGCTAATATGTACGCAATTCGTCCACCTCTGAATTCGTGAAGAACACGAACGATCTTTCGGAACTATACAAGTCGAGGTTATCAAATATGGTTAACAATCCCTTTGTCGTAGGCTATCCGAGTTGTACTTAGGAAACATAGAATATATTGTCAAGTTTCCAAGGTGAAAATCTCATGTCGACATGTCCACGATTCTTCATAACTGATGCGATCCACCCTAGGTGATCGACTTTGGCAAAAGATTTAAGAATCATGACTTTACTCAAATGGATACCTAAACCTCTTATGGTACACACACGGGCCGACGGATCCTATCTTGCTTCGCACTTGATTACTGAGTGCATCTGTCCACACTAAACGAACTTCTAAAGGCCAGTTCATGAAAGGTTTCTGACATACATGGCATCTAAGTGTGGAGGATCTCACACAAAATCAATGTTATCCTATAGTCAAATGATTACATATGCTACTCGACTCGAGGAAATTCCTATTGACGGTGGTGTGTACTTCCAACTATTAGGAATCACCTGTGAGTTATTCAGTATTCGCTCCAACGAATACCCACATGTCTATACGAGTTTCCAAAACTCATGGTACATCACATTAAGCCATTGGAACTCCAATTCTAATATACGACATGTGCTAGTCTTATAGGTTATAGGAATTCGACCGTATTCCAAAACCAACGACTACGAATATTTACTTTAAGAATAGTTTATACCTAGTGTCAAAACTATTCTAAGGTCGATGTCATTATTGGCATATCTATACATCAATCTAATACGCATAATGATAATACCATTATTAAGTATGAAATGAAAAATGTAGTTATTTTATTAATAAAATATATAAATCGGATTAGCACTCAATGCACCAACTCCATCAAACTCCCACTTGCTTAGTGCCAATTTGGATGGTACCGTAGTCCCATCTCTTCCACATGTTTATCGAATAACTTATGAGGTAAGGCCTTTGAAAGTGGGTCTGCTATGTTGTCTTGTCTTTGAACCTTCAAGACCACTATGTCTTTTCGTTCAATTATCACTCTAATTAGGCAGTATTTCCTTTCCACATGTTTAGACTTGGAATGCGCCCTCGGTTCCTTAGCCTGCATGATGGCTATTTTATTATCACATTACTATAGGATCGAATCCGCAATATTAGGCACAATGCCAAGTTCTGTGATAAAATTTCTAATCCAAACAGCTTCTTTAGCAGCTTCTGAAGCCGCTATAAATTCTGCCTCAGTGGTGGAATCAGCTGTTGAGCCTTGTTTTGAACAACGCCAACTAATCACAGCACATTTAAGGGTAAAAATGTATTATGATGTAGATTTTCTATCATCTGGATCTCCCTGGAAGTCGGAGTCTGTATAACCCTTAACTTGTAGCTCATTTTCTCCATATATCAGAAACGTATCCTTGGTGCCTTTAAGATATTTTAGGATATGTTTCACAGCTGTCCATTGATCATTACTTGGATCAGATTGATATCGGCTAGTCACACTGATGCCGAAACTGATGTCAGGTCTAGTACATAGCATAACATACATTATGCTTCCAATACAAGAAGCATATGACAAGTTAGACATCCTAACTCTCTCTTCCTCAGTTTGAGGTGCCATTTTCTTCGAAAGATGTATGCCGTATCGAAAAGGGACATTTGTTGCCTTGCAGTTGGTAAATCCGTACCTTTTCTAACATCTTATCTATGTACGTTGATTGTGACAACCTTATAAGCTTCCTAACTCTATCTCGGTAGAGCCTTATACGTAGTATATAGGAAGTTTCACCCATATCTTTCATGGAGAAGTTCTTGCAAAAGTAGGATTTCACACTTTACATCATCCCTATATCATTTCCTATGATAAGGATGTCATCTACATACAAGACCATGAATCTACATACAAGACCAGAAAAACTATCATGCTCCCACTAACTTTCTTATAAACACATGGTTCTTTCTCATTTTTGATGAATCCAGATAATCTAATTATCTCATCAAAACGACGATTCCAGCTTTGGGATGCCTGTTTAAGTCCATAATAGACTTTTGGATTTGAAGTCTCACTAGATACGAAACGCTCTGGTTGTTCCATATAGATATCCTCTTCAAGGAATCCATTTAGGAAAGTAGTTTTCACATCCATCTGCCATATCTCATAATCGTGATATGCAACAATGGCTAAAAGAATCCTAATGGATTTTAGCATGGCTACTGGTGAAAAAGTTTCCTCATAGTCAATCCCAGGACGTTGAGTGTAACCTTTTGCTTGTTGGGATGTATGCACTAGAGCTACATTTTATGTAAACGGTTTTATGTGTTTGGAAATAAAACGATGCATTATTCATTTATCAAATTATTTGTTTAATTTTTGCATATTATAAATCATCTTGAATACCCTAGATTACTTATGTACCTTCAGACTTGGTGTATGAGTGTCATACACAAGAGGATTTAAGTCTGAAGTTAGTAATCTTAAATAGTCCATAGAGAGTAATCAAAGCATGTACTTTGTTTACAGTTTATCTATAAATGCGTTCCATTCTATATTTGTATAGCGACCTTGATCAGGGATCGTCCATGTAGAGACATGAGAATGGAGGCACCTTGTATGATGTGATCATATAGGACTGGACCCAGATGGAAATGAGATTCTTATAATATCCGTTAAACTAAGAAAGTCATTTCGATCTACTATATGGTCGTATATGGATTGATCTTAATCTGAGTGTACTATGAACCCCTGCATGGCGGGCCATGTCCTTTGATTTACAAAGGTGAGGTTGGTGTAGCAGTCCTGGCCAATAGCTACGTATTTTGGGGGCATGGTCTGTTATGTAGCTGGGAACATTTTACATAGACATGGAGTTCACTCCTTCTTGCGAGAAGTAGATGAGTATCTTTCTTAAGGGTTGATTCGGTGCTTGAACGATTTAAGCGCTCAAGTCTTTCTATTGCGAATAGAAAGATTAAAATTCATAATCGTTATGAATAAATCGTTCATTAGAGAATCAATGGTACTTAAGGTAAAAATAATTAGAGCGGTATAACAGACATTATGACCCGACTTTAATTATGAGATACTCGTGAAGGGTTAATTTATATGTAATGACTATATCGATGGACACCGACTTGGTTCGGCTTAATATATCATATGCGGCAACGAGAGTGCAACTTCGGCTTTTTAGTGGAATAACCCAGAGTTAATAATTCGGAATATTTAATTATGAGCTTAATTAATATTTCGAGATTATTGGAGCTCGGAACAGTATGTCCATTTGGTCCCCGTGCTAGCTCGATTTACTATAGCGGATTTAGTATAATTGGATAGTCCAATTATATACTCACAAAAGTAGAATATTATTAATATGATTAATAATATTAATTGTCACACTTGAAACTTTATATTAAAAGT
The DNA here is from genome assembly GCA_019454045.1 of Zanthoxylum bungeanum. Lineage (NCBI taxonomy): Eukaryota > Viridiplantae > Streptophyta > Magnoliopsida > Sapindales > Rutaceae > Zanthoxylum > Zanthoxylum bungeanum. The sequence continues at coordinate 41,729 of SKCR01028797.1, read as the reverse complement.
GAATATATAGTTTTATTAAATATATGATATTTAAACACATGTCATTTAATTATATTAGACATAATTAAATAGAAGGTTAAATAAGTAATTTCTAAATTTTGGGTTTTGAAAACCCTTGGATTTAATTTGGAAGTTACATATGTTTAAATAATATTTAACCTTTTGATTTTGTAACATATATTCAATTATGGAAATTAAAATATTGATGTTACAAAAATTTATTATTTTTCTTATGGTGGCCGAATTCATCTAGCAAAATGGAATGAATTTGTTTGTTTTGGAAACAAATAATCCTTGGCATTAATTTGGAAGTTATGACTTTCAAATGGTTAATTGCTTATTTAATTTTGTAACATCTTTTCAATAATGGTAATTGAAAATTTGATGTTGAAAAAATTGAATAATTTCCCTTGCTTGGTCGATTCTTTCATGTAAAGAATATGAAGGGATTTGATCGTTTTGGAAACAAATAACCCTAGATATAAAAAGAAGATTTATTTTTCTTTTTTGTCTAAGCCTCTCACTTGTAACCCTGGCCACCTTCTTCTTCTTCACCATTCTCTCAAAAGTTGAGAAACTCCATTGAAGAACAGAAGAAGAAAAATAAAATATTAAGTGTGATTAAAATCTCTAAATCGTTTAGGGATTTATTTTGTGAGTGTAGCCCACACTACTTTCCGTTGGTAACGAGATATAGCTCGGAAGACTTGATGGTGTTGAACCAAAACTCATTCTCTTCATCTCTCATTGACTCACGGCAGTGAGCATAATTTTTGCTCACAGCCGCCATTTGCTTGTGTGTTTCGGGCTCGGTTTGTTTTCGTTTTAATTCAGAATTTTGGGAAACACCTTCGGAACCTTTTGCGGCTGTATTGTGGTTGTATTTTGAAAGAAAGATCTGATCCAATACATCACAGCAGGTCACGCAAATCAGGGGGTGATTCGGGTATAGTTCGGGTGCGTAACGAGTCTAAAATAGTCCATTATTTCACTGCAGTTCGGGGGCTGTTCGGGGACTATTTTCGGGGCATTCCGGGGCTGAAATCTTGAACAAAACAGAAATAAAATTTCAGTATACCTACTGGTTGCATTCGGCTAAAGGAAGGGGAAAGCAGAAAAAAATTTCAAGTCTGATCCGTATGCCTAAGGCGCTTTCGCTGCGCGAGGAAAGCGTTTCCTACAATTGGTATCAGAGAGAGGTTGAAAAGTGTTCTTAACCCTTCTCTTTTTCATTTAAAGTTTCTGTTTTTAATATATTTATATGAGTTATAAATATGATATGCATGTTTAGATGAGTGGGCACAATGTAATATTCATATGATGAATGTTTTTGTTATTTCATGTGATGAATGGATTTTGCATTGGTCGTAAATTTTTCCGGCTCTTATTTTTGTAGTTGGTTTTGTTTTTTGGATGTAAGGCCATAAGGCCATTGTTTACATTTGTTGTAATTTTATTTTTCAATGTAAAATTTCAATTCTTGTAATTTGGAGCACCGAAGTCGCAAAAAGAGCCAACACCACTTTGGAGCGGGATTTGAAGACCAAGGAATGCCTTGGTGAATCTTATGTACTAATTAGATTAGTATAGGAAAAATAAGAGCCCGGTCAATGCAAAATAATTTTATGTTATACGTATGTTTATTTCGAATTGTTTGAATAACATGTCATATAGCTTAGGGTGCCCACTCTTGCATTTTACATGCCATAACATGTTTTAGATGCATTATCATTATCGACATAAAAATTTGATTTTATGTAATTTAAAATGTTTTAAATTAGAATCTGATATGCATGGAATTGTAGGCACTGCATTTTTGCATGTAAGTCCCGATGATGAGTCTCGTACGGAGGCACTCCTCTTTAAGTTTTGGAAGTCGTGGGAAACGGACGTCGGAAGGGAAGAGTCAGAAATCAATATCTTGTTAGATTTAATTCGTTTGCTTAGCTTCAGGTTTGCTCGTTAGATCTCTGTTTTAAAATTTATCCTCGGCCCAAACCCCCCGCAAAGCCACACACCAAGCCCATACACCACCAAACCACACACCAAGCCACCAAAACAAATCAAATACACGCCCAAAAGCCTTTAACCCCACGCCCACCTTCTTCCAAAATAACAAACCCGCACATTAAACACATGCTAAAATCAAGACAAATAACCTTCCCAAATTAAAGAATCAAATCAAATCAAATTAAATCATATTCCTAATTAAAAGAGTTCAAATAAAATCAAACTAAATCACATCCCTAATTAGATAGATTTTTCCTTATAGCACACTAATTAAAATATCCCCCCATAATTACACAATATTCTTTCCATATTCACATAAGGTAAACCTCAACCTTGCCTATAAAAAGAAGCTTAAACTACCCTTCACACCCTAGCTTTTCACGCCCCACACAAAGAAACTCTCTGCAATTGCCGTGAACAAGCAACACAAATACCCCCACAAACAGCCCTCAACCTCACGCATTAACCCCTTAAAAACAGCCTTCAATCTCATGCACAAAACCCCTCACAAACAGCCTTCAACTCACGCCCAAACTGCCAACCACTCACGCCTCTCCAGTCAACCAATGCACGGCACACACAAACCAGCAACCCTTCACGCCTCTGACTCAACAAATCAACCTTTAGTTCACGCACAATCAACACCCTAATGGTCCACTCAATTCACGCATAATCAACACCCTCACAGTCCACTCAATTCACGCATAATACCCACCGACACAGACTTCCCCTTTCATAAGACGAGACATTCACGCCTGAACCACCGCACAAACTACCCACCAACTACCAAGATCCTGCCCTAAAATAGCCCATGCACTGCACTTAAACCACCGAAAATCTGCCCTAAAAAATAGTCCAGTTTCACCGTAAAAATCACCTAAAACTGCACTATATTACCGCAAAACAGTGACCATAAAATACAGCAAAAATAGCAGCGAAACCGAGTAAAATATCAGCCCAAAAACAACGAAACAGTGAAGGAAAACAACGAACCAGTAAATCGGAAAAGTTGCGGAGCATTAACCATTCCGACAACCGCGTAGCGCACTTCCAAGAGATAATTTAAAAGAGGTTAGACCTGAGGGCACCCTTTTTATTTACCCCCCTTTATTATTTATTTTCTTATTTTACTTCGCATGAGTATTATTGATTGGTGTATGATATGACCTTCGGATGAATGGAATATGTGTTCTCTCTTGCGGTATATCGGATGGAAACCCAGACGTAAATTCCGTAGCCGAATCCGAATGGACGGTAGTGCGGTTTGTACTTGGGAAACAACTCCACCTACCACTTGAGAGACACTCATATTTCGTTTCATCCAATCTTATTTTTATGCATGATTTAGTCGTTTAGTAAGTTATTTATTTTTCTAAGCATGATGTAGTCGTTTAGTATGTTATTTATTTTTTTATGTATGATTTAGTTGGTTATTTCCGAGCATGATTTAGTTATTTCTTTTGCATTAGGAACTTAATTATGCCTCTTCTATGTTTATGTTTAGATTGTTATTTATATACATTGCCATGCTTATCGATTTAATGTATTCATGAGATTGTGTACTTGTCGTTATTCCGACTTACTTTCATGCATGCAAACTTAGATATAGGTTATATGAAAACTTAGATATAGGTTATATGCAAACTTAGATATAGGTTGTATACGAACTTAGATATAGGTTGTATGCGAACTTAGATGTAGTTTATTCTTGCGTAGACTCGGTTAGATTATTGCACAAATCCTTTCATTACAAGTGGCATAAGTAAGGGACCAATCCGAACCCAACGGTTTGAGGTCTTCCCTTGCGAGGGGTGAGTGTGGCCTTAAATCATTTTCCTAGTTCACACTGGGTGGCGACTCCATTTTATTTCTCTGGTTTAGTTCCCCCACGGCTACTCCGTACTCCCTACCGGGCCGCGAGCCTGGAACAGCGTCGCCGATTTCTATGTCCTACAGAAATCAATTAATTAGATTGATTGGATTTATGGTTTAAAATTTGAATTCTAATATATTGGCCTTAATTGCTGCATAATAAATTCCATTGGTATATAGGATGGAAACCTGGATATAAATTCCATAGCTGAATCTGAATGGACGGTAATATGGTCTAAACTCGGGATACAATTCCACGTATCATTGGATTTTATAACGCAATAAGATTATTAAAATGTTTAATTAATATTTTAAGCTTCTTAGAATTCCATAAATTTTAAACTTACAAGTGTTCTAGTATTTTAAGAGTTAAAATATAAAAGCTCACTAATACCACTCTAATTAAATTGATTTAATTGAGTAAAACAATTAGTAGAGACTAATGGAATATTAGTGATACAATTTTTAAAAGTTAAAATTGGTTAGGTCACTTATGTTAAACTAGTGTAAATAAAAATTATGATTTAGCCGCCATATATTTTTTTCCACACTAGTTAAAATAAAATATGAGATATATTTTATAGATAGAAACCTTAATTTTAAAATAGTGAGTGTGAGAGGGATATACGACAGTATATCCCGCGATCTCCATTGTTAGTCCAAAAACGTGAGATTCAAAAGGCGCCTCGAGACTGCTTTGTTTTCGTCCCCCAACGGATGGTGTCCATTTTGGGTCAATATCAGGTTTGGGTTCCGAGAGGATAGAGATTCTAGATTTATCTTGTGAATTGACCTACCCTACGGTGGCATTTCACTCGTTAAGTCCAAGAATCCTGAAACGGCGGATTACACTCACAAAGGAATAATTAACTGTTAATAAAATTCCTTGATTGAATAAAATGGTAGTTGTTTAATATAGGAATAAGATTTATTCCCGCATATATTAAATTGACTGAGATTGTCTCGATCTATCATGCGAGTACTTGACCTACCCTACGGCCGCACTTACTTGTGGGATGATAGATTTCTGTGCATAGTAATTCTCTTAGGTTTCTAATTCATTATTCATGGTTCATGCATCATGTTTAATTTATGCAAAATTATTTGATGATTTTAATATGCGATGAATGAATGTTAAATGCATGTTTATTTTATTTTTCAGCCATGGTTTCTCCAATTATTTCCATACTCTCAAACGATAAATTAACGGGAGAAAACTATGTTAAGTGGAAAAGTAACATGAACGATATCTTGGTCTGTGAAGACCTAAAGTTTGTCCTGACGGAGGAGTGTCCTCCCGAGCCGGCCAGATGTTGGCCAAGCTGTGCGTGATACCTACCAGAAATGGGTCGCAGCAAATGAGAAAGCCTGGTGCTACTTGCAAGCAGGGATGTATGAGGTTCTTGCTGCAAAGCATGAACCTATGGCTCTAACATCTCAGATGATGGAGTCATTGCAGGGCATGTTTGGGCAACCTTCAGAGTGTCAACGCCATAAGGCCATGGTCTCAGTGATGACTGCTAGGATGAAGGATGGGACATCAGTCCGAGAGCATGTCTTGAAGATGATGACCTATCTCAACACTGCTGAAACCTATGGAGCTCGCATTGATGAGCGTAGCCAGGTGACCATGATCATGGAAACTCTTCCGAAGAGTTCCTGCAGTTTAAAAGCAACTATGTTATGAACAAGTTGACTTTTACTTTGACCCAACTGCTTAATGAGCTCACCCATTATGAGTCCATGCTTGTGGATCCTCGTAAATCCGGTGCAGAGGCAAATGTTATCGAGTCTTCTAAATATGCAAAATGAAGAAGAAAAGCACTGGGAAGGCTAAAGGAAAGCCATAAAGAAGAAGAATAGAAAGGCTCCAAGGATGCCAAGCCCAAAGGAAAATGTTTCCACTGCAACAAGAATGGGCATTGGAAAAGGAATTGTCCTAAATACCTTGTCGAGCTGAAGGAGAAAAAGGAAACAGGTAAATATGATTTACTCGTTATTGAATCTCTATTGGTGGAGGATGATAAATCCGCTTGGATTGTTGATTCTGGAGCCACTAACCATGTTTGTTCTTCTTTGCAGCTACTTGATTCATGAAGGGACCTTGCTGAAGGTGACTACACCATGAGGGTCGGGACAAGGGGTGCCGTTTCAGCAAGAGCAGTGGGAGTTTCTAGTTTAAATTTCATGAATAATAGTTATTTAAATTTGAACAATGTGTTATTCATTCCTGGTTTTCGTAGGAATTTGATTTATGTTTCTAAACTTTTGGATGATGGTTATTCAGTTTCTTTTATTAGCAATTTGGTTATTATTGGTAGAAATGGATTAACTATATGCACAGGAAACTCAGAAAATAACTTGTATGTGTTAAGACCATTAACATATAGGTCACTGCTCAACGCTGAAATGTTTAAGGTTGAGAAACCTAAAACCAAACGGCCAAAGATTTCTCACGATGACACATATCTATGGCATCTAAGACTTGGTCATATAAACCTTAACTGGATAAATAGATTGATAAAGAATGGAGCCGTAAACCAGTTAAATCTCGGGACTTTACCAGTTTGTGAATCCTGTTTAGAAGGAAAATTGACCAAGAGACCTTTTACTGGAAAAGGTATAAGAGTCAGTCAACCACTTGAGCTAATACATTCAAACATTTTCGAACCGATGAATGTAAGAGCCCGAGGTGGTTATGAATACTTCGTCATATTCATTGACGATTATTCATGATATGGGTATGTCTACCTAATGCATCACAAATCAGATACCTTTGAAAAGTTCAAAGAGTATCGTGCTGAGGTTGAGAACCAATTAGGTAAGACAATCAAAGCTCTATGATCGGATCGTGGAGGGGAATACCTCGACAGAGATTTCGAGGAATTCTTAGTTGAGCATGGGATAGTATCCCAGCTTACAGCGCCTGGAACACACACAGTAAAATGGTGTTGCAGAGAGGAGAAATCGGACCCTACTAGACATGATGAGATCTATGTTTAGTTATAGCTCACTACCTAGTTTATTATGGGATATGCACTGCAAACCGCAATGCATATCCTTAATGTAGTTCCATTTAAGTTGTCCTAAGACTCCCTTACAGTTATGGAATGGTCGTAAAACTAGTTTACGACATTTCCGCATATGGGGGTGTCCAGCACATATGCTGAAGAATAAGACTACTAAGTTGGAGCCACGTTCTCAGGTGTGTCTATTTTATGATATCCTAAGGAAACTATAGGTGGATTCTTCTATAGTCCTAATGATAACAAAGTATTTGTATCGAAAATGCCACGTTTCTAGAGGAGGACTATATGAGGGAGTTCAAACCTCAGAGTAAGGTGTTACTCGAGGAGTTACTTACTGGTTCGACCAGCACACAACCATCAACAAAAGTTGACAAACACATAGCACCTTCGACATCTGAGAGTCAGATGCAAGTTCGTCATAATGATCTACCACCTAGACGCAGTGGGAGGGTTGTACGACAACTTGATTGCTACCTTGGGGTTGGAGATGCACAAGTTGTCGCATCCAGTGATGGTATAGATGATCCATTGACCTATCGTAGTGCAATGGATGATTCTTACAAAGAGGAATGGCTCAAAGCCATGAACCTAGAGATGGAGTCCATGTACTCCAACTCAGTCTGGGAACTTGTAGACCAACCTGATGGGGTAAAACCCATATGTTGCAAGTGGATCTACAAGAGGAAGAGGGGATCAGATGGGAAGGTACAGACCTTCAAGGCTAGACCAGTGGCCAAAGGTTATACCCAGAAAGAGGGAGTTGACTATGAGGAAACTTTCTCGCCAGTAGCCATGCTTGAATCCATCCGCACTCTTCTATCCATTGCCGAAATATTATGACTATGAAATTTGGCAAATGGATGTCAAGACTGCATTCTTGAATGGCAATCTTGATGAGAGTATCTATATGATACAACCAGAGGGGTTCATCGCCCAAGGTCAAGAACAAAAGGTTTGCAAGCTGCAAAGGTCCATTTATGGACTCGAGCAGGCATCTCGATCTTGGAATATAAGATTTGATACCACGATCAAGTCTTATGACTTTGAGCAGAATGTTGATGAGCCTTGTGTATACAAGCGCGTCATTGACGGGAATTTGGTTTTTCTTGTTTTATATGTCGATGATATTTTACTCATTGGGAATGATGTAAAGATATTATCAGACGTGAAAACCTGGCTAGCTAACCAATTCCAAATGAAAGATTTGGGAGAGGCCAGTTATGTTCTTGGGATTCAGATACTTCAGGATCGCAAGAAACGACTGTTAGCTATGTCTCAGGCATCCTACATCGACAAGATCCTTGTGCGATTTGGGATGCAGAATTCCAAGAAAGGCAACCTGCATTATCGGCATGGAATTCTTTTGTCAAATGAACAGTCTCCTAAGACACCTCAAGATGTTAAGGAAATGAGACATATCCCATACGCCTCAGGAGTTGGTAGTCTCATGTATGATATGTTATGCACGAGACCGGACATCTATTTTGCAGTGGGAGTAGTCAGTAGCTTTCAGTCAAACCCAAGATTGGATCACTGGGTGGCTGTGAAACACATTCTCAAGTATCTTAAGAGAACGAAAGATTATATGCTTGTGTATTCTGTGGTGAAATATGATCCTAATGGGATATACAGACTCTGATTTTCAGACAGATGTCGATTCTAGGAATCTACATCTGGATCAGTGTTCACCTAGGTGGTGGGGCTATAGTATGGTGGAGTATAAAGCAATCTTGCATTGCCGACTCCACCATGGAGGCTGAATATGTAGCAGCTTGTGAAGCAGCTAAGGAAGCAGTTTGGCTCCGTAAATTCTTGCCAGATCTAGAAGTTGTTCCAGATATGGATAGACCACTCACACTCTATTGCGATAATAGTGGTGCGGTGGCAAACTCCAAAGAACCAAGAAGCCACAAAAGGGGAAAGTATATAGAGAGGAAATATCATTTCATCAGGGAGATAGTGCAGAGAGAATACGTTAATGTCACAAAGATTGCATCCACAGAGAACCTACCTGATCCGTTTACAAAGATCTTGCCGGCTAAAGTTTTTGAAGGTCACCTAGATGGTCTAGGGTTACGTGACATGTCCCATTTGTTCTAGTGCAAGTGGGAGATTGTTGGGCTGTATGCCCTAGAGCTACATTTGATGTAAACGGTTTTATGTGTTTTGAAAAAAAAATGATGCATTATTCATTTATCAAATTGTTTGTATAATTTTCGCATATTATAAATCATCTTAAATACCTTAGATTACTTATGTACCTTCAGACTTGGTGTATGAGTGTCATACACAAGAGGATTTAAGTCTGCAGTTAGTAATCTTAAATAGTCCATAGAGAGTAAACAAAGCAGGTACTTTTTTTACAGTTTATCTATAGATGCGGTCCATTCTATATTTGTATGGCGACCTTGATACAGGATCATCCATGTAGAGACATGTGAATGAAGGCACCTTGTATGATGTGATCATATAGGACTGGACCCAGATGGAAATGACATTATTATAATATCCGTTAAACTAAGAAAGTCGTTTCGATCTACTAGATGATCGTATATGGATTGATCTTAATCCTGAGAGTACTACGAACCCCTTCATGGCGGGCCATGTCCTTTGATTTACAAAGGTGAGGTTGGTGTAGCAGTTCCGGCCAATAGCTACGTATTTTGGGGGCATGGTCTGTTATGTAGCTGGGAACATTTTACATAAACATGGAGTTCACTCCTTCTTGCGAGAAGTAGATGAGTATCTTTCTTAAGGGTTGATTCGGTACTTGAACGATTTGAGCGGTCAAGTCTTTCTATTGCGAATAAAAAGATTAAAATTCATAATCGTTATGAATAAATCGTTCAATAGAGAATCAATGGTACTTAAGGTAAAAATAATTAGAGGGGTATAACGGACATTATGACCCTGCTCTAATTATGAGATACTCATGAAGGTCAATTTAAATGTAATGACTATATCGATGGACACCGACTTGGTTCTGCTTAATATATCATATGCGGCAACGAAAGTGCAACTTCAGGTTTTTAGTGGAATAACCCGGAGTTAATAATTCGGAATATTTAATTAGAGCTTAATTAATATTTCGAGATTATTGGACCTCGGAAACGTAGGTCCATTTGGTCCCCGTGCTAGCTCGATTTACTATAGTGGATTTAGTATAATTGGATAGTCCAATTATATACTCACAAAAGTATGAATATTATTAATATGATTAATAATATTAATTGTCACACTTGAAACTTTATTTTAAGAGTTAATATATAGTTTTATTAAATATATGATATTTAAACACATATCATTGAATTATATTAGACATAATTAAATAGAAGGTTAAATAAGTAATTTCTAAATTTTGGGTTTTGGAAACCTTGGATTTAATTTGGAAGTTACATATGTTTAAATAATATTTAACCTTTTCATTTTGTAACATATATTCAATTATGGAAATTAAAATATTGATGTTACAAAAATTTATTATTTTTCTTATGGTGGCCGAATTCATCAAGCAAAGAATGATTGGTGGATTTGTTTGTTTTGGAAACAAATAATCCGTGGCATTAATTTTTAAGTTATGACTTTCAAATGGTTAATTGCTTATTTAATTTTGTAACATCTTTTCAATAATGGTAATTGAAAATTTGATGTTGAAAAAATTGAATAATTTCCCTTGCTTGGCCGATCCTTTCATGTAAAGAATAGGGAAAGATTTGTTTGTTTTGGAAACAAATAACCCTAGATATTGAAAGAAGATTTATTTTTCTTTTTGTCTAAGCCTCTCACTTGTAACCCTGGCCACCTTCTTCTTCTTCACCATTCTCTCAAAAGTTGAGAAACTCCATTGAAGAACAGAAGAAGAAAAATAAAATATTAAGTGTATTAAAATCTCTAAATCGTTTATGGATTTATTTTGTGAGTGTAGCCCGCACTACTTTCCGTTGGTAACGAGATATAGCTCGGAAGACTTTGTGGTGTTGAACCGAAACTCATTATCTTCATCTCTCATTGACTCACGGTAGTGAGCATAATTTTTGCTCACTGACGCCACTTGTTTGTGTGTTTCGGGGCTCGGTTTGTTTTCGTTTTAATTCGGAATTTTGGGAAACACCTTGGGAACCTTTTGGGGCTGTATTGTGGTTGTATTTTGAAAGAAAAATCAGATCCAATACATCACAGCAGGTCACACATATCAGGGGGTGATTCGGGTATAGTTCGGGTGCGTAACGAGTCTAAAACGGTCCATTATTTCACTGCACTTCGGGGGCTGTTCGGGGATTGTTTGGGGGGCATTCCAGGGGATGAAATCTTGTCCGAAATAGAAGTAAAATTTCAGTATACCTACTGGTTGCATTCGGCTAAAGGAAGGGGAAAGTGGAAAAAATTGTCAAGCCCGATCCGTGTGCCTAAGTCGCTTCCGCTGCGTGAGGAAAGCATTCCTACATTGCTACCAGTCGGGCCTTAAAGGGTTCTACCTTTGCATCAGGCTCGCGCTTCCTTTTGTAAACCCATTTACAACCAATAGGTTTAACTCCTTTAGGAAGTTCAACTAAGTCCCAGACTTGATTGGCATGCATTGAATCCATTTCGGATTTCATGGCTTCTTGTCATTTTCTCGAATCGATATCCAATATCACTTCCTTATACGTAGTCGGATTTGTTTCCTCCAAGAGGAGAACATCAAGGCTCGTATCAGATGTTAAAAATAATCTTTCAGGAGGCCTTGATATTCTATTCGACTTACGTAGAACCTGTGTTGTTGATCCTTCACCTAGTTGGATCTCTAGTTCCATCTCAGGTTCCTTAATGTTGGGATCAAACTCATCAAGTTTAATCTCTCTTCAATTGCCACTTTCTCTCAAAAATTACTTTTCAAGAAAAGTTGCAAAGCGAACAACAAATACATTTCGTTGCTCAGAATCGTAGAATTGATATCCCATGGAATTTTCAGGATATCCAACGAACCTACATTTATACCCTATGGGTGCTAGTTTATCCCGCTGCGCAATTCTAACGTATGCAGGACAACCCTAAATCTTTAAATGCTTAAGACTTGGATTTCTACCGAATCATATCTATAGGGGTCGTAGAAACAGCTTTAAATGGAACCCTATTAAGTATGTAGGCAACTGTTTGTAAAGCGTAACCCCAAAGGTAATGAGGAAGATCTGTATAGCTCATCATTGATTGTACCATATCTAATAAAGTATGATTTCTACGCTCAGACTCTCCATTGTGTTGAGGTGTTCCTGGTGGGCTATATTAGGCGAGAATTCCATTCTTCCTTAAATAATTTCTGAATTCTTCACTCATGTATTCACCGCCTCGATCTGATCTAAGGCACTTGATGAATTTCTTGGTTTGTTTTTCTACCTTGTTTCAGAATATTTTGAACTTGTCAAATGTTTCCGACTTATATGTCATCAGATAGAAATATCCATAAATAGACTTGACATCTGTGAAAGTCACAAAGTATGTGGAACCATCATGAGCGGCATGATTTAATGGACCACACACATTGATGTGTATTAGTTTCAATAAATCTCCAGCACGGTGTCCAACACCTTGAAATAAGGCCTTTGTCATCTTTCCTTGGATACATGACTCACAAATCGGATAAGGATCTAAGGTAGGATTTTCAATCAAACCATCCTTTACCAATTTGGATAGACGTGTGGCCCAATCTAATTTGCCATAATTCAGTATTATTTAGTTCAGACTTCCTACTTGTATTTTTCTCTATATTAAATACATCTCTATATATTTCCAAAACATAGTGACCGTTTGATAAAGAACATTCACATTTCAATGAATTTTCTTTATTAAACAAACATAAAGTCTCATCCTTAATGTTTATTTTATATTCATCTTTATCTAATATTGGCACTGATATTATTTGTCTAATAAGTGATGGAACATAATAACAGTCATGTAAATCTAATTTACATCCATTTGGGAGATCTAGAACAATTGTTCCTATGCCCTTAACATCTAATGTCTCACCATTGCCAACTCTAAGATGGATCTCCCCTTTATTCAGCCTTCTTTTAACCCTCATTTCCTGTAGGGAATTACAAATATGAGTAGGACTGCCAGTGTCTAACACCCATCCATTATTTGCATCTAAGACTAATGAGATGTCAATAATTGGAAAAATACAAAGCATACATGAGGGTCCTACTTTAAGCTCTGGACAGTCCTTCTTCCAGTGTCCAGATTTCTTGCATTGTAGACATTGATCACGAGCTACTTTCAATTTTGCCCATTTGCACTTATTGGAGTTTTTCTTTGATATCTTCTTCTTCCCCATCTTTATTTTCTTTGACTTCCCAGAAGTCTTTGAAGAGCCAGCTCCACCATGGAGATACAGTATGGGGTTGCCTTTCTTCAAATCTTGCTCCGTCGTGCATAGCATGTTATGAAGTTCTTCATATATGGCTTGCATCGAATGCATTTGGAAATTTAAAACAAAACCAGCATAAGAATCAGACAAAATCAAATTACGGCCCGGTCATTCATCAAACACAATGCCATGTCGTTCCAGATATTGAATTTGGTCGATCATGTTCAAAATATTAGTGCTGACAGCTCATCCCTCCTTGAGTTCAGCACGGAACAATTCTTTAGACATTCGATAAAGTTCCATCTCTTGATTTGCCTCGAACAACTCCTTGAGTGTTCGCATGATGCTCCAAGCAGCCGGTACTTCAATGTACTGTCTCAGCAAATCTGGAACCATCGATCCTAAGATGTAGGATTTCACCTTTAGGTTATCATCCTTCCATATATCAAAAGTTTCTCGCTCTTCTAGAGTGGTTTCGGGATCGATATCAACAGGCAGTGGATTGATAGTGACATAAGTCAACTTTTCATACTCCAATACAAGGCGTATGTTCATTTCCCATTCGAAATGGTTCTCGGCTCCTTTTAGCTTATAGGAATCCAAAAGTTTCATCAATGGATTAACGGCAGCCATCTACAAGGAAATATTTTTGAGTAGTAGCAGAACAATTTTCATTTCAAAAGTGATAACACTAATTGATTATGGAATTTTAAATCTATTAGTGCCCTCCCACTACTGTACGTAATTCTGTAATCTCCCTTAACGGAAAAATAGAAATTTGACTATCAAAATTTCATAGCACGATGTAGATCTCATGAAATTTACTCCAACCTCACACTAATGACGATATTGGCCTTTGTAAACTTATTAGGTATACCTCCAAGGTCAATCACTTCATGTGACTCCTGGTTTGGTCCTGAACCATTTCTTATCCTCACACTAATGACGATATTGGATTAAGACGTGTTCTAGGTGTATACTTGTCAATGTTCACTAATGAGCTTCGTAAGTACACCCTCACACTAATGACGATATTGGGTGACTATGTCAACTCATCACGCTACATCTAATGTTTTACCGGAGCAACCTAAGTTCCAAATACTTATACCCTCACACTAATGACGATATTGGATATAAGTAGTAGGAACTCATTCATCTCTGTATTGATAAGACGTACCATCCAATAATGCTTCAATATTATTAATAACATTACTTAAAAGTAATCACATGATCACGGGAGATTTATGACAATCAAGTCATTAACTTAATTAGGTCAAAGTTTTAATTTAAAACATACAATACATATCCAATATGTCATATACATAATTAAATTAAAATTACTATGGTATAGATTCAAAATATGTGTTGTGTGGTTAAGACTTTGCTAATGATACCATTCTGTTGGGGCAGTTGTGGAACCCATAGGGTCGGATCCGTGCCCCGGGCAGCAGATATGGGTCTCACTAATGGATATCAAGTATGGGTGTAATTTTAAATCATTTAATGAAATATTATATTCCATTACGAGTGTATAGGAAAAAATCGGGGCTGAACCGGAGCCGGAAACTAAAAAATGAACTAAAACAAAATTACACGCGTACGCTCGCGAACATCAGCCACTGTTTGCTTTCTTTTCGATTTTTTTTTTTATATTTTATTTTCATTTGTTTGCTTTCTTTTCGATTGCTCAGCTCTCTGGAAAATTTCCAGAGAGCTTATGCAATTAGGGTCTATTATCCTAATTGCTTTCGGTTTTCCCTAAACACTTCAAAAACACCCAAAATTAATTTTTAATTTCAAAACCAACATTAACACATGTTATAGAATAAAAATCAAGTTTTTCAAAATATCAAATATTTTTCCAAAAACATAAATTTATTCTAAATATGCATTTGGGTAAATTTTGAATCAAATACACAAACCATTTTAGAATCCCAATTAGAAATGTCTCATGAACAATTCTAGTCCACATAAAGGTGGTCAAGTGAATCTAGAATGGTAACCATAGCTCTAAGCTTTAATTTAGAGTTCCAAACTCTTATTAATTGTTCCATGTCCAACATGAACATCTTTGACCTAATTACAAGCATGTTGTGCTTATACTTATAAAGTATCCTAACACAATTGATTAGCCTTATTTCAACATTAAGCTATGTGATCATGCATCTAATACATAAATAAACATAGCTTAGGAGAAGATCAAACTTTACCTAGTAAGCATGACGCAAGATCCAATCTACCTCTCCTTTGTTGAAATTGTTGGAGAACCTCCAAGGTGTGCAAGCTTGACTTCAAGATCCAATCTCGATTTCCAACGCAAGCAAGCTTCACTTCAAGATCTAATCTTGATTTCTCCATAATGAAATGTTTTAGGGACCTCACAAGCTTCTCTAAACATTTCTCTAACTTAGGCTAATCTCTCAAGAATTTGCTTATACTTGTATTTGAACTTGTAATTAAAACCTTCCTAAAGCTTGCTATTTATAGCAAAACTTAAGCAATTTTTAATTAATAAAAGTTATAATCAACTTTTAAGTGGCCTTAATCCAATTTGTCCAAATATGTATAATTAGGTGTGACTAATCTCCATTGTCGCCCACTTTAATTTAATCCAATTAAACCAAGCCAAGGATTAGGAAATGGATTAGTTAAAAGTTTGCCACCTTGATTTAATCCAATTAAATCAAGCCAAAATCACCTATTATTACATACTTACAATTACCATAATATCCTCAAATGGTAGAGATAATTATGATTTTACAATTAAGCCCTTATGTAATTATTGAATTAATCTAATTAATCCAATTTAGTCAAAGTAAATAATCAATGTTATCCAATAACACTTGATTATCTTAGTTGATAATTATAATATCGAATATTATCTTTTATCAATATTAATCGGCTACCCAAGTGCTTAACGAGTATACTTCATATTGGGACTCTCTAAGTTCAGACACGTTTGTCATATAAGCCTAGCTAATATGTACGCAATTCGGCCACCTCTGAATTCCCGAAGAACACGAACGAACTTTTTGAACTATGCAAGTCGAGGTTATCTCATATGTTTAACAATCCCTCTGTCATAGGCTATCCGAGTTGTTCTTAGGAAACATAGAATATACTGTCAAGTTTCCAAGACGCACATCTCATGTCGACATGTCCACGATTCTTCATGACTGATGTGATCCACCTTTGGTGATCGATTTTGGCCAAAGATTTAAGAATCGTGACTTTACTCACATGGATACCTAAACCCCTTATGGTACACATACGGTCCGACGGATCCTATCTTGCTTCGCACTTGATTACTGAGTACATCGGTCCATACCTAACGAACATCTAGAGGCCAGACCATGAAAGGTTTCTGACATACATGGCATCTAAATATGGAGGATCTCATACAAAATCCATGATATTCTATTGTCAAAGGATTACATATGCTACTCGACTCGAGGAGATTCCTATTGACGGTGGTGTGTATTTCCAACTATTAGGAATCACATATGAGTCATTCAGTATTTGCTCCAATGAATAACCATATGTCTATACGAGTTTCCAAAACTCATGGTACATCACGTTAAACCATTGGAACTCTAATTCCAATATACGACATGTGCTAGTCTTCTAGGTTTTAGAAATTCGACCGTATTCCAAAACCAACGACTAGGAATATTTACTTTAAAAATAGTTTACACCTAGTGTCAAAACTATTCTAAGGACGATGTCATTCTTAGCATATCTATACATCAATCTAATACGCATAATGACAATACCATTATTAAGTATGAAATGAAAAATGTAGTTATTTTGTTAATAAAATGTACAAATCGGATTGGCACTCCAAGCACCAACTCCATCAATGGTGTCAATCAAAGGGCAAGCATTGGTGGATTTTATTGCGGAGTTTACTGGCCCCCAGGTTTTGATGGTAGGGGAGACAAGGTAGGAGCTATTTATAGACATGTCGGTCAGTACACAAGGATGTGGCACCGGGGTAATCCTCAAGAGTGGTAGAGGTGAAGAGTTAAGCTATGCACTGAGATTTTCCTTCAAAGAAACAAAAAATGAGGCAAAATATGAAGCCATTCTGGTAAGGCTGAGGCTTTGAGAAATGATCGGGGTAAGATATATGATGGTGAAAAGTGACTCTCAGTTAGCCGTTCAGCAGTTGAAAGATGAGTTCCAGGAAAGGGAGCCAAACATGATAGCTTACCTTTTGGAAGTGAAGAAACTTTTCGAATGAATGAGGAACATGACATTCGAGCAAATCGGATGCTAGAACTGTTGGGGCAGATTTGGAACCTCTAGGGTCGGATAGTACCCCGCATAGTGGAAGTGGGTCTAACCCGTGGATATCTAGCATGGGAGTATTTTATAAATTATTTTATGAAATATTATATTCTGTTAAGAGTCTGTAGGGAAAAATGGGAACCAAATCGGAGTCCAAAAACTCCGAAACAGAGAAAATGAAGTTTCAGTGCTCATCGGCTCTTGGTGCATCGCGACACAGAGGCTTGGGCGTCGCAATGCCCAATCTGAGAGAGCAATATGCGAGAGCTCAGTGTCTCAATGTTGTGATGCACAAGGGTGAGCGTCGCAGCGTCAGAAGGTATAAAAGCTCAGTGTCGCGACGCTGGAGATCAGTGTCACGATGCTGCCCTATGTAAAATATTGGCAGAGAGTATTTTAACCTTCAAATCATTTCTGAACACTTCCAATTTTCTGCAAATACTTCCATACAACTAAAATCCAATTTTGGCATCAAAACCATCATGAACACATATTATACAACGAACATACATGTATTCTAAATATATATATATATATATATATATTAGTTTTGATTAAAACAGAAACCAAATTAGAATCCCATAATGAAATAACTCATGAACAATTCTAGTTCACTCAAATGTGGTCAAGGTATTCTAGAATGATAACCATAGCTCTAAGCTTTAATCTAGAGTTCAAAACTCTAATTTAATTTTCCATGTCCAACATGAACATATTTGATCTAATTACAAGCATATTGTGTTTATGCTTCTAAAGTATCCATACACAATTCATTAGCCTAATTTCAACTTCAAGCTATGTTATTATGCATCTAATATATAATTCATCACTATATATTTCACTAATGATAACTCACTAATGAAAAATATAACTTTGGAGAAGATCAAACTTACCTAACAAGTTTGATTCAAAGATCCAATCTACTTCTGATTGTTGAAATATTATGGAGAACTTCCAAAGTTAGCAAGCTTGACTCCGAGATCCAATTTTAATTCCAATGCTAGCAAGCTTCACTCCAAGATCCAATCTTGATTTCTCCTTGTTGAAATATTGTAGAGATTGTTGAAATGTTGTAAAGATCTTCCAAAGCTTCTCTAAACACTTCTTTTACTTAGGCTAATTTCTATAACTCTTGCTTGTTTTTAGCTTTCTCAAGCTTGATTAAAACCTTGCTCAAGCTTTCTATTTATAGTAAAACTTATGCAATTTTTAATTAATAAAAGTTCTAATCAACTTTTATGTGGGCATAATCTAATTTGTCCAAATATGTATAATTAGGTGTGACTAATCACCTTTTTCTACCACTTTCATTTAATCCAATTAAATCAAGAGAGAGTTTAATTAATGGATTAGTTACATGTCTACCACTTTGATGTAATCCAATTAAATCAAGACAAATACACCAATTATTACATATTTGTAATTACCAAAATATCCTCAAAATGTAGAGATATTTATGCAATTACGACAAAGCCTTTGTGTAGTTTTTGGATTAATCTAATTTGGTCAAAGTAAATAATCAATGTTATCCAATAACACTTAATTATCTTAGTTGATAATTATAATAACAAATATTATTTATTATAAAAAATAATTGGCTACCCAAGTGTTCAACGAGTATACTTCATATTGTGGGACTCTTTAAGTCCATACATATTCGTCATATAAGCCTAGCTTATATGTACGTAATTCGGCCATCTCCGAATTCGCGAAGAACATGAACGATCTTTCTAAACTATACAAGTCGATATCATCACATATGTTTAACAATCTCTTCATCGTAGGCTATCCAAGTTGTGCTTAGGAAACATAGATTACACCGTCAAGTTTCCGAGGCGAACATCTCATGTCGACATGTTCATGATTCTTTACAACTAATCAGAACACCATTCTTGATATATGCGATCCACCCTAGGTGATCGGCTTTGGCCAAAGTCTTAAGAATCGTTAATTATTCACATGGATACCTAAACCCTTTATGGTACACATTGGTACGTAATTGATTAATGAGTACATAGGTCCACACCCAACGAATATCTACTAGTGAGACCATGAAAGGTCTCTGACATATATGGCATATAAGTGTGGAGGAATCATACACAAAATCAATGTTATCCTATAGTCAAAGGATCACATATGCTACTCGACTCGAGGTGATTCCTATTGACGGTGGTATGTACTTCCAACTATAAGGAATCACCTATAAGTCATTCAGTATTCGCTCCAAGGAATACCAAATGTCTATATGAGCTTCCAAAGATGGTACATTGAATTAAACCATTAGAACTCTAATTCCAATATACGACATGTGCTAGTCTTCTAGGTTATTGGAATTCGACCGTATTTTCAAAACAACCGACTAGGAATATTTACTTTAAGAATAGTTTATAATAGTAATAATATCTCAATATCGGACCACCCAGTGTCCAGTATTACTATATGACTATTCTAAGGTAGATTTCATTATTATCATATTTATCTAATATACAAAATGACATTACCATTTTATAAGGTTTGAAATGAAAATGTAGTTATTTATTAATAATAATAAAATATAATGTACAATAAATTATTCGGATTGGCACTCCAAACACAAACTCCAACAAACTCACACTTGCCTAATGTCAATCTGGATAGTACCGTAGTCCCATCTCCTCCAAATGTTTATCGAATAACTTAGAAGGTGATGCTTTAGTAAGCGAGTCTGCTATGTTGTCTATTCTTTGAACCTTCAAGACCATTATGTCTTTTTATTCAATAATCTCTCTAATCACGTGATATTTTCTTTCCACGTGTTTAGACTTGGAATGTGCCATTCGGCTTCTTAGCTTACGTAATGGCTCTGATATTATCACAGTACAATGGGATCAAATCCACAATACTAGGCACAATTCCAAGTTCTGTGATAACATTTCTATTCCAAATAGCTTCTTTAGCAACATTTGAAGCCGCTATAAATTCCGCCTCAGTGGTGGAATCAGTTGTTGAGCCTCACTTTGAACATCGCCAACTAACTGCATCGTCATTAAAGGTAAATATGTATTCGGATGTAGACTTTCTATCATATGGATTTTTCTGGAAGTCAGAGTCTGCATAACCCTTAACTTGTAGCTCATCTTCTCCATATATGAAAAACTTATCATTAGTACCCTTAAGATATTTCAGGATATGTTTCACGATTGTCCAATGATCATTACCCGAATCAGATTGATATTGGCTAGTCACACTGACACCAAAACTGATGTCAGGTCTTGTACATAGTGTAGTATATAAAATACTTCCAATAAAAGAAACATATGGAAAGCTAGATATTTTAACTCTTTCTTCCTCAGTCTGAGGTGCCATTTTCTTCAAAAGATGTATATCGTATCGGAAATGTACATTTACTGCCTTGCAGTTGGTAAATCTGTACGTTTCTAATATTTTATCTATGTACGTGGATTGCGACAACCCTATAAGCTTCCCAACTCTATCCCGGTAGAGCTTTATACCCAGTATATAGGAAGCTTCACCCATATATTTCATGAAGAAGTTCTTGAAAATGTAGGCTTTTACACTTTGCATCAATCCCATATCATTCCCAATGATTAGGATATCGTCTACATACAAAACAAGGAATACTATCATGCTCATACTAAAATTCTTATAAACACACGTTCTTCCTCGTTCTTGATGAATTCAGATAATCTAACTATCTCATCAAAACAACGATTCCAGCTTCGGGATGCATATTTAAGTCCATAAATAGACTTTTAGATCTTACAAACTAAGTTTGAAGTCTCACTAGATATGAAACCCTCTAGTTATTCTATATAGATAACCTCCTAGAGGAATCCATTTAGGAAAGCAGTTTTCACATCCATCTGCCTTATCTCATTGTCGTGATATGCAGCAATGGCTAAAAGAATCCTAATAGATTTTAGCATGGCTACTGGTGAAAAAGTTTCCTCATAGTCAATCACAAGGTGTTTAGTGTAACCTTTTGCTACTAGTGGGCTTTAAAGGTTTCCACCTTTCCATCGGGCCCTCGCTTTCTTTTATAAACCTATTTACAACCATTAGGTTTAACTACTTCAGAAAGTTCAACTAAGTCCCAGACTTGATTGTAATGCATAGAATTCATTTCAGATTTCATGATTTCCTTACATTTTCTCGAATCAATATCCAATATCACATTTTTTTATATGTAGTCGAATCCATTTCCTTCAAGAGGAGAACATCAAGATTCATATTATATGTTAAAAAAATCTCTCAGAAAGCCTTCATATTTTATTCGACTTACGTAGAACCTGTGTTATAGATCCTTCACTTAGTTAGATCTCTGGTTTCATCTCAGGTTCCTCAATTTTGGGATCAAACTCATCGAGTTCAATCTTTCTATAATTCCTACTGTCTCTCTAAAATTCATTTTCAAGAAAAGTGGAAAATGAACAATAAATACATTTCGTTGCTCAGAATCGTATAATTGATATCCCAAAGAATGTCTAGGATATCCAACGAACTTATATTTATATCCCATGGGTTCTAGTTTATCCTGCTGCGCAACTCAAACGTATGCAAGACAACCCCAAATCTTTAAATATCTAAGACATGGATTTCTACCAAACCATATCTGATATGGGGTCGTACAAATAACTCATCATAGAACGTACCATTGCCAATAAAGTATGATTTATTCGCTCAGACACACCATTGTATTGAGAAGTTATTAGTGGGCTATATTGGACGAGAATACACTGTTAAATCTGATACCTCAAGCCCTTTATATAGGCTTCTTGATAAGTGCACAATAGTGAACTTTGAACATCACTAATTAGGCTTAATTATCATGCATTTAATCTTAATTATAGTTTATTTTATGTTTTATTATTAGGAAGCAATGGAACAATAAGATTGGACGCAAGCACATGGGAAGAGCTGAATCATATAATCGGAGAAACCAAAAAACTAGCCACATGTCACGACGCGCAAAGGTCACGCGTCCTGGTATGGAAGCGTATTCCAGGGTTTGTGCTTAGTTCATTTTTAGGCGAATAAGGTCTCCGGGGCCACTCTATATAAACTCAACTTCGTCCAAAACCCTAAGAGGGGAGAAAATAGGAGAAAAAGAGTGAAGAAACACACAACAAAGAGCCACAAACACAAATTTGAGATTGAAGAACGAAGAAACTTCATACTAGACAGGATTCTGCTGCAATCTCTTCAGGCTATGTTTCTTTCTTCTATGGAGAACTAACCTCCTAGGCAAAGCTATGGATGAACTCTTGTAATTGATTTCTTATATTCATGTTGTTGATTTTTGAATGCTTTTTAACGTTAATATAATTGATGTTTATTATTATTTATCATCTTTTGATTCATGAACCCATAGATTATTTTTATCAATTTGTATATTGATCCAGTCATGCTTCTTCTATGTGTGATTTGTGAACTCAGTTGTAACTGGTAAAAGTTGTTTTATATTTTGGTCTTCTGCTGCAGTATTACCTGAGGGTATATTATCGACGTTAGAGAGCTCGTAATAATGACTTTGTGTGCTGTTAACATAGAGAAAATAAACATTGATTAACTTAGAATTTCATATGTTTAGAAATGAATATATTTCGATTGTTGGTTTGGGATGTGAAACCTTCAATTGAGTAATAACATGAATCAATAACTGAATTTAGGAATTTGATACAATAGGGATTCCCGATGCTTTGCCGCCTCTCTCCATTGATATCTTTTAATTATTTTTATTAATGTTTATTTTATATTATCAATCTTTCTATTTAATATAGTTATTGTTAACGTTTTGTTTAAGTAAATCAATTCTTTGTAACCATCTCTCTGAGGAATCGACACCCCAACTATACTGCGATAATCGCGAGTACTTTTTGGGCGTAATCAAATTTTGACGCTATTGCCGAGAAGACGGTTTACAAGCAAAATGAGCAGGTTTGCTTAGTCAAAAGCAAAGCAATAACTTCGTTCCATTTTATTTTTTGTTTTTATTTTATGTCAGTTTTAGTTTACTTTTGATTATTAGTTTACATTTTTTTTTACTATTATTACTTATTTATTTCGTTAATTTTAATTCATTTTTAATTTTTATTTTGAATTTTTATATTTATTTATTTATTTATTTATTTTTAGTTTATTCTTTTATTTTTGTTTCTTGTATTACTTGTGTTTAAATTGCATGTCTAAACATAGAGATATGTTTGGTAGATTTGTTAGGACTGAAGAAGAAAAATCAGACTCATAGAGTTTGTTTGACAATCTATTTGCCACACCATCCACATCTAGCGGGCACACTATGAGTGAATACGAGAGACCACTCGTGAGGACTCTTGAAGAGTACCTGCATCCCACTCGCACAGCTACACCATTGTGCATCATGTTTCCCCCTAATGCACCACACATAGATTTTAAACTTGGGATGATACAGTATCTCCCAACCTTTAATGGTTTGGAGAACGAGAACCCTTATGTGCACATTAGAGAGTTTGAAGAGGTTGTAGCAACATTCCATGACCGGTTTGGAACCACTGACACAATTAGACTTAAGTTCTTCCGCTTTGCCCATAAGGATAGAGCTAAAAGCTGGTTGTATTCTCTAAGACCTCGGTCAATAGGATCATGGGGTGAGATGACACAAGCATTATTTAATAAATACTTATCACACTATAAGACGAATGAGTTGAAAAGACAAATATCTACCTTCTCCCAAAAAGACAGTGAAACCCTTTATCAAATATGGGAGAGGTATAATGAGATGTTAGTGAGTTGTCATCATCATAGATATGAGAGTTGGCGCATAGTGAGCTATTTTTATGATAGTTTAACCCCCAGAGAGCTCCAATTCGTGGGGACAATGTGAAATGGTGAGTTCATCTGAAAGAACCATGATGAGACATTAGAGTACTTAAATGACCTAGCTGAGAAATCTTACAAATAGACTGGACCTAATGCCATTGATAGCACTGATAAAACACACCACACTCCTTCTGGCAGAGGCATACAACACTTTAGGGAAGATGATAGTCTTAAGGAATAAGTTGAGCTATTAACTAGACAAATATTAGCCTTAATAGCCAAAGATATCAAGACTATGCATGCAGTAGCCCACTTAGAACCCCAAATGGAATGTTTTGTGTGCAAAGGGACTGACCATTTGGCCCAAGAGTGCCATGTATATGGTGAGATGATGAGAACATATGAGGAACAATGAAATACCTTAGGGATGCACAAGAAGCCTTACACACCATTTTCAGATACCTATAATCCTGGTTGGCGGAACCACCCCAATCTTAGTTGGAAACAATAGTCTCAACAGTTCACCCAGCCACCACAAACTAGAGGTTATAGTGCTCCCCAATATCCCACGCCTGTCGTTCCTAGGAACTCCTTAGAGGATACTGTGCAAGCATTTGTGGAGGCCCAGAAAATATTTTTCG
The DNA here is from genome assembly GCA_019454045.1 of Zanthoxylum bungeanum. Classification (NCBI taxonomy): domain Eukaryota; kingdom Viridiplantae; phylum Streptophyta; class Magnoliopsida; order Sapindales; family Rutaceae; genus Zanthoxylum; species Zanthoxylum bungeanum. The sequence goes on along the minus strand of SKCR01028797.1, from coordinate 16,746 downwards.
AGGCCCAAAGCAAAACCAATCAAAGGTTTAAGTCATTGATAGCTCAGGTAATTCAAGATAATAAGGAGATAAAGAGTCAAGTCTCTAAGTTGACTAATGTCCTGAGTGTGCACGAACAAGGAAAATTCTCATCTCAGACTCAACCTAATCCACAATGGCAACACATGGCACAAACTGATCATGAGGTAGTCAATATAAAAGGTGTTAATATTATATTCACTATGAGTAGTAAGGAGGTAGGCTTGCAAAACACTTCCAACATTGTAGGTGCCCTCAAAGATAGTGGTAAATATGCCTCTCAAGAAGAACAAGAGACATATTTCCCAGTTATAGTACTTTTCCCTCAAGCACTTAGGCCCACAGTGAGAGCTGCATATCCAAATGGTGAGAACCTAGAACATCTAAAGCAAGTAAAGATCAACCTTTCGCAATTACATGTGATAAAACAAGTTCCTACATATGTGAAGGTTTTGAAGGATCTCTGCACCATAAAAAAGAAGCATAATATGAAGAAGACTGCATTTTTGACAGAGCAAGCTAGTGTAGTAATTGAAAATAGGACTCCACCAAAATATAAAGATCTAGGATGTCCCACCATCACCTATCACATTGGCACACATGAGTTTGGTCAAGCTTTATTAGATTTATGTGCTAGTGTTATTCTCATGCCATACTCTATCTATAAGCAGTTAGGACTTGGAGAGATTAAACCTACATCAGTGGTTTTACAGCTAGTTGATCGATCCATTTGAACACCGCGGGTAGTAGTTGAGGATGTTTTATTACAAATTGATAAATTCTACTACCCTGTTGATTTTCTGATTTTAGACATCCAATTTGTGGTTAACACTGAGTCAAAAATTCCAAATATTTTAGGTAGAACTTTTCTTGCTACAGCTAATGCTCTTATTAATTGCAGGAACGGTCTCATGAAAATATCATTTGGGAATATGACAATAGAAGTAAATGTTTTTCATATTGAAAAACAACCACGAGATGATGATGAGTGCCAGTATACATACATGATAGACACGATCTTACCAGAGACAACCTCTACACCACATGATTCTGACCTTCTCGAGCTGGACCTGATCCCAAAGAACTGTAAAAGGCGGAAAATGAGAGTTAGTGCTCATTTGAAGATGATACATGGGAAGTTAGAAAGAGGGTTGAGCCAATTTGGTCATATGTGCAGTCTCAAATATCAGCCATCAGTATATCATGGAGGACCAATGGATAAACTACGAAAGTCAGCCAGAAATTATTTCTCAAGTCTTAATCAGTTCGTTATTTGGAAGCCACCATCACAACTTGGGTGATTGCGTCTGGCTGAAGACGTTAAACTTAGCGCTAGCGAGAAGGCAACCCTTGCATCTGTATTTATTTATTTTATTTTATTTTATTTATAGTTTTATTATATTGTGTGCTAATTGCATGTTTGTTGTTTGCATGAGTATTTGTGCAGGTGTTAGCGCAACCTACACAGCTCACACAACCAAAATCTTACCAGCAGGAACCTGATCAACTCCGCGCCTGGTAGTGTTGTTCCTTAATCCTTTATCTTTATATTTATCTTATATTGAGGACAATGTAAGTTTTAAGTGTGGGGGTGTATACATGCGCATGATAATACCTGTTATAATACTTATTAAAAAAAAAATTTTATTTGATTTTAGCCCTTAATAGTAAAGCATAGTCCAATGATAATATTGTTTCCTTTAGGGTGAAAGCTTAGAAACGATAAGTTCCTGATGTACTTTTATTTGATACTTTGAGTAATTGATCTAGGTTAAGACTCGTAAGCACTTAATTATAGGTTTTTAGCAGTGAGAACCTAGGTTGTTGGCAAAGTGACTAGTTGAAGAAATTGCATGTCGATGAATGATCGTTTCTTAGATGTCTACCCTGATTTGCTAGTGTTATGATGTGTGGTACGGTTAAAAATAAAAAAGAAAGTCTCTAAAGAAAGAAACTAAATCACCTATAACCGATAAGCGTGAAGCTACCCATGGACGAGTGTTAGGACCACCATGAGGAGAAATGCTACCTTAAAGGGTAGGTGTGTTGAAAAAAAAAAGAAAAAGAAAAAAAGAAAAATTCAAAAAAAAAAAAGAAAGAAAGAGACAAAGAAAAGAAAAAACAAAGCATATCATACTGAGCACATAAAGGCAATTACAGAGCACATTTGAGATGTCTAGGTTGGTTTGACCCATCGAATCACAATTTTTAAACGAAATCATTGAGTTGGCTTACCTAGGAATCAAGCTATGAATGAACCTTTACAGACACACACACTGTGAGTCTGGCTTAGATGATTTATTCAAGGACTTCGATTTAAGTTACGTTGAGTACTTTGAAAGTTCTCTGATTTCATTACTAGGCATTCTTTGAGGACAACATTATGGGTAACTATTGAGACTACTTTATTTTGTTTTTGTATTTTCATATGTTTTGAATGACGTTTGTGGGTGTCGTTGTTGTAAGGTCTCACAAGACTATAACTCGTCCACTAGGCCGCCTATGGGTTTAAAGGCTTGTTGCATATGCTAAATGCAATCGTGATCCATACGAAAGTGGCCTAGATAATTTTATTTATTTAGTTTTTTTTTTAGCTTGAATTGCTAGGGCTAGCAATAAGCTGGTTGGGGGTTGTGATAAGTGCACAAAAGTGAACTTTGAACATCACTAATTCGGCTTAATTATCATGTATTTAATCTTAATTATAGTTTATTTTATGTTTTATTATTAGAAAGCAATGGAACATGAAGATTGGAGCAATTACACATGTTTTGGGACCTTGCGGACGCATCGCAAGCACACGGGAAGAGCTGAATCACAGAATCGGAGAAACCAGAAAATTAGCCACACGTCACGATACGGAAAAGCCACGCATCGCGAAATGGAAGTGTATTCCAAGGTTTGTGCTTAGTTCATTTTTACGCGAATAAGGTCTCCAAGGCCGCTCTATATAAGCCCAACTTCGTCCAAAACCTTAAGAGGGGAGAAAAAGAGAGAAGACACACATAACAAATAGCCACAGACACAAATTTGAGATTGAAGAATGAAGAAACTTCATACCATACAGAATGCTGCTGCAATGTCTTCAGGAAATGTTTCTTTCTTCTATGGAGAACTAAACTTCTAGGCAAAGCTAAAGATGAACTCTTGTAATTGATTTCTTATATTCATGTTGTTGATTCTTGAATGTTTTTTAACGTCAATACAATTGATGTTTATTATTCTTTATCATCTTTCGATCAGAGATTGTTTTTATCAATTTGCATGTAGATCCAGTCATGTTTCTTCTATGTGTGATTTATGGTAAAAGTTATTTTATGTGTTGGTCTTCTGCTGCAGTAGTGCCTGAGGGTATATTGTAGACGTTAGATAGCTCGTAATGTTGACTTTGTGTGCTATTAACATAGAGAAAATAAACATTGATTAACTTAGAATTTAATATCTTTAAAATTGAATATCTTTCGATTACTGGTTTAGGATGTGAAACCTTCAATTGAGTAATAACATGAATCAATAATTGAATATATGAATTTGATACAAGAGGGATTCTCGATGCTTTGCTGCCTCTCTCCATTGATATCTTTTAATTTTTTTTACTAATCTTTATTTTATATTATCAATCTTTCTATTTAATATAGTTACTGCTAACGTTTTATTTAAGTAAATCAATTCTTTGTAACCATCTTTCTGAGGAATCGATATCCCATCTATACTGCGATAACTGCGAGTACTTCTTGGGCGTAATCACTTCTAAATCCACTATTATCACCTAAGGGAATTTGAAGATGTATGCAATACTTACACAGATCAAATTTGCATCGTGAATATAATTCGACTCAAGATTTTTCTATTTGCTTTAAAGGATCAACTAAAATTAGGCTGCATAATCTTAGGTCAGGATCTATCAGAACATGAGATGATTTACAAGAGTAATTTCTGAAAAAATTCTTTCCCTCTCCCATGACAAACTCCTTTAAGAGGAGAATCATAACTTTCACACAATAGTCAAGTGAAACATTTTACCAATGTTGAGAGAGATTTAAAGAGATGTTGAATATTTTTCCACATCATAGGTTTGAAACATGGAGGCTAGTTTCCTACTTCTATGAGGCTTTAACATCTGAAAATAGACAAATAATGGAAATGATGTATAATGGTGAGTTTATGGACAAAAGTCCTGAAGATGCACTAGATTGCCTTAAACACATAGTATAGAATGCACAAAAATCAGACATAGTTAGCACTTATAAGTCGTTTGTAAAACCACAGTCATCTGGTAGATGCATGTTTAACCTTAGGGAATATCATGACCTTTCTGCTAAATATGCATCTCTAACTAAAAAAGTTGAGGCATTAGAAATGAGGAAAAGTGATCATGTCAAGTCAATTAAAGAAGTCACTTGTCAAATCTGTAATTCAAATGAACGTGTCACACAAGTTTGCCCAACCTTGCTAGCCCTAAAAGAATGTCTCCATGACCAAGTCAGTTCCATAAACACCTTCAAGAGACCAAATCCAAATCCATACTCCCAAATCTATAATTCTAGTTGGAGAAACCATCCAAACTTCAATTGGAAGAATGATAACCAATCAGAACCATTGCAACAACCTCTCTAGTTACACCAGATTTTTCAAATTCCCAGAATTATGCACCATATGTCCCACCGCCTAGGAAAACCCTTGAGGATACCTCGCATGCATTCATTGAGAAACATGAAGACATTAATAACCAAAATGCGCAAACATTGAATGGTTTGAAAGATACTTTTGCCAAAATCACATCTTTGTCATGAGAAAGAAAACTTTCCTGCACAACCACAACCAAATCCTAAGAGTCATCAAAACCCTCACGAAGGTAGTTCTAGTAGTCAACACATAGACTAAGAAAAATTTATTATTACTCTTCATAGCGGTAAGGTCATCCACATACCTATTCTTGAACCTCGTGAAGTTTAAAATAAGTCAACCTGAGAGGTTAAGGAATAAGTCGATAAATCATTACCTATCGTTGATGTTAACGATTTGTCACAAGCACCTCCATTTCCTCAAGCATTGAAAATAAAGAAATTAAACCATTCCCTAGAGATATATGAAATATTTAAACAGATGAAGGTCAATATTCCTTTGTTAGATGTCATCAAACAGATATCATCTTATGCCAAATTTCTGAAAGACTTGTGCACCATTAAAAGAAGACATCAGGTAAGAAAGAAAGTTTTTCTAGCTAAACAGGTAAGTTCCATTCTCTCAACCGATACTGCTTTGAAATACAAAGACCCTGGCTGTCCAACTATTTCATGTATTATTGGAAATCAAAAAATTGAACATGCATTGCTTGATCTTGGAGCTATTGTCAATTTTTGCTTCCATTTTCTGTTTTCCAAGAACTTAATATTGGCGAGTTGAAATCAACTGCAACTATTCTTTTACTTGTTGATAAATCACTTAAGGTACCGAAAGAAATTATGGAAAACGTGTTATTACAAGCCGATAAATTTATATATCATGTGGATTTTATTATTTTAGAAACATAACCTGTAGCAGATAATTACAAGCCAATTCATATAATACTTGGTTGTCCATTTTTAGCAACAATTAATGCTTTAATTAATTGCAGGAATGGAATCGTGAATTTGTCTTTGGGCAATATGACGTTGGAGCTTAATGTTTTTAACATGTACAAACAACCATACGATGAGGATAGTGAAAATGAGAACATAGAACTAATTGAACTAATTTTGGAAGAACATATTCAGGGGATTGAATCTGACCCTATGAAAATATGTACAGCTAATTTTCTTAAATCAAGTACGTAATTAAATTCAGATATTTCTAATGATTTTTTCTTTACTTGATTCTACACAGGTACTGGAAGACGATGGAGAGAAATAAAATCTTGAGGAACTAGGAACATTTGAAGAAGCACCAAAATTGGAATTAAAGACTTTGCCTGAAGGATTAAAATATACATTTTTCGGAGATAAACAAACATACCCTATAGTAATTTCTTCTTCTCTTACAAGCGATCAAGAAGGTAAGTTGTTAAATGGGTTGAGAGAACATAAACACGGAATTGGTTGGACTTTAAACGATATAAAAGACATTAATCCTTTAAAATGCGAACACAACATACATTTCAAAGATAATGTCAGGACACGTCGACCACCAAAAAAATATTATACATTTACAAGAAAGAAATGGTTAAAAAATGAGTCCTTAAATCTCTTGATTCATTCATCTCTTACATACCTAGTTTGGAGAAAAATACTTATACTAAAAAACAGAGAGATAAATAATTAGGTGTTGTATATAAGTGCGCACATTGGACGTGCAATACTCGTTGTCGTTCTTTAGGAATGATGTCTAATAATCGTGAAGAAAAAATCAATCCATTGGAGACAGCTTGAGTAAGGAGTCATTAGATAATATATCATTGACTCTTGAGACATATCCTAGTGGATTTATAGATTGACTCGCAACTTACAAAAATAATTTCAAAAAGAAATACAATAATACAGTCTCTGGAATCTGACTTTAAAATACCTTGTTTGCCAATTTATAAGAAAATCGGATGGGAAGCATATCTTCGACCCATAGAGGGCGTTCAAGCCGTTACTGGACGTAAAACCATAGGAATATGTGAGCTACAATCACAACTACCCATCATATTGTTTCAATTTATTGTTTTGATTTCCTTTACTTTAAATTATTATTTTGATTTACTTTAATTTCCTGTTTTAATTTCTTTTACTTTAATTTTCCTACATTATCTAAACTTTTTGGCTTTCACGATCTATTTTATTGTTCATCTGACAATTGTCATTTTGCAGGTGCTAGTGCTTTTCTTACTTACCCTTTTTTAGGATCCATAAATATAGCTCGTCATTTCCCTCTTTGACACATCCAGATAAGAGAAAAAAATGGAGAAAACTTCAAGACGACGAGTCACTAATATCTATATATTTTGAGGAACTAGCTCTGGAACTAAACCAAATTTTTTTTAAGGTTACAAAAGAATTGGGTAGAGTTATGACGGAAAGAAACATGCATTTAGTATATGGCGGTGGTAATCTTGGATTGATGGGATGTATTTCAAAGGTCGTGCAAGAAGGTGGCAGTCAAGTTTTGGGGATCATTCCAAAAACTTTGGCAGACGAAAACCTCACGCAAAATCAAATGGAGAATAATATATTGTCTCATGTATTTCTGGAAGACTTAATAAAATTATTAATCATGCTGACACTTTTATTGCTTTACTAGGTGGGATAGGCACGTTGGAAGAAATATTCACGGTTGCGTCACGGGTGAACTTGAAAATTCACTAAAAACCTTTTGGACTTCTTAATTATGATCACTTTTTCGATTTTCTTTTAGTATGCCAAAAGACTCGGGTTCATTTCAAAATCGGTAAAAGATATTGTCCTAATTGTAAGAAAAATGATGAATTAATTGACCAACTCTTAGTTTATGAACCAAAAATAGATCTCATTCTTTCCAAATTGAATTGGTCTGATAACGATCATGACAAGAAGCATAGAGTGGACTTGAATCTTAATTTGTAATTTTTTTCTTTTAAATAGTCATAAATTCAATTGTCAACTCCACACTAACCAGTAGATGTCTTCTAAATTCTACTTCTTCTTATTCAAACATTGGAGACAATGTCTCAATTTGGTTAGGGGGAGATAGTTGACTAGATAGTTTTCATTTTTATGTTTCATTGTTCTGTTTTTCTCCAAAAAAATGTTTTTATTTTTTTTTTTTTTTTATGTAAGAAAATAAAGTTTTTTTTTTGATTTATTGTTATTTTGTGTGTAAAAAAAATAAAAAAAAAATTATTTTGTGTTGATTTTCTTGTGTGTGTTTTAAAAAAAAAACTACACACAGACCAACAATAAATTTTGACCTACCAAGTGGAATTGTTGTTCAGAGGTGGCAATGTAAGGAGTTTTCGCTCCTGAGATACATCTCAAAGTTTCGTAAGAAGTTATTTTTATTTCTTCTTTTTTGAATCATTTAAATTTATGAATTCTCCATAATATTGATTAAATTTTATCTTCATATGCTCATTTGACAAGTATTATCAACATACATGGTAACATATGATCTTGGGTTGTAAGTGAATTTTATAATATTCAATTATCTAGTTTATTGGAGGTAGTTCCTAAAGGCAGTGGAATTTATGTTTTTATTAAAAAACTAACCAAGCTTTTACTTAATATACATACATCTTGCCTCAACATGCAATGGTAGTTCGCGTAAAATGGTAGAGCTTGAGTTTGTAAAAAAATGTGTTTGAATAAGTTCGATGTCGTAGCCTCTCTAACTCGAGCAATTAAGTCTGTATGGGTATTTTAACACTTAGTGCTCTAAGGCCAACTGGTCTGGGAGTCATTAGCCCAAAACTCGTTACATGGGTTAAAGAGAAATATTAAGGAAATCAGACACTTCTTCTTTTTAATATCTAAGATCCGAGCAATTAGGTGTATAGGGGTGTTTTAACACCTAGTGCCCCAAAGCCGACTAGTTTGGGAGTCACTGGCCCAAAGATCGTTACAAAGATTGAAGACGTATTATTATTTTTAAAAAAGCTATTTTTGTATTTATAAATAAACTCTCATTTCCAAAAAGGTATGAACTCTAATATAATTTTAGGACAAAAATATTACTCTCTTTTGAACAAGACCTGTGAATATTGTGGGCATAATGAATTGATTGATACTTTTTTTTATGTGTGTATGGAAGAAGGGTAAAAAATACAGGAGAATTTTTTTATTTGATTATTTAGAAAGAAATAAAACAATTACTAACTTGGATAATAATTTATCTTTTAAGTTTTCGCTTAAATTACTAGAACCTAGTAATAAGCTAGTTGGGGGATGTGATGAACACTAAAAAGTGTACATTTATTAAATGAAAAATTCATTATTTTACACTTTTAGTTTCATTAATCCTCTTAATTTAGCACATTTGTGAAATAATTATTAAATTTATGTTTTATATATTTTTATTGTGATTTTTATTTCTTATGTAGGTGAAATAATACCTTGGATGCATAATAAGAAAAATGGAAGTGACATTTGGATTTTGGAGGCCATAAACTTGAAAGGGCGTTCTAACAGTGCAAAATTTCGGAAATTCCAACTTTACGTAAGTTTCGTATTTTAGCCATAACTTTGTACTCCGATATCAGATTGAGACGATTTCAGTTCCAGATGAAAGACGTATCAAATATATACAACTTTTCTATGTACAAGAATTTCTAATTTTGAGGTTTTCAAGGTCGAAACCGGTGAAGAGGTCAAAGTGTGTTGCATGTAATTTTAATTATTAGAAAATAAAGTAAAAATTAAAAAAAAAAAAAGTTGAAATAAAAAAATAAAAGTTGAAATGTTACGATCTACCTTTAGATGGAATGTGACAAATGTTTACAAAATGATCAACAAAAATAAAAATAAAATATTAAAGTAAAAAAAGGAAAAATAAAAATAAAAATTAGTAAAAATTTATTGTTTGTATTTGATTTGGAAAGTTGTAATTAATAATTGAGAGATGAGCACTTCTACTATAAATATAGGTGCTCACTTCTCATTTTCTTCATGCTTCTTTCATTTTCTCTCTTGAAGAATTTGGAAGAAGTATCTTGTGTGTTTTATTTTTCTTGTAAAGATGTTCCGAAAAAACTATATATGGAGAAGTCTTTGGCCAAAACATGATATTTACAAGATTTCAATTTCATATATATAAAGTTTAAAGTAAAATAAGAGATTACGAACTTGACCTATCTATGGTTTGTGTTTGATAAGGAATATAAAATGAAAAGGAATAAGAAGACATGTTCGTAATGTATTTTTGTTGGGGTTTTGGCCGGCAATTCCGGGTAAACGCAGCGAAACGCGGAAAATCAAAATTTTCCGATTTCAATAATTTTTCTTGGGTAATTAAAATAAACTAATTTATCTTAATTACTCAATACTTAAAAATTAAAAATTTTACCCAAAAATCAGATTTTTCAGTAATTACCGTTTTGCCCTAAAACTTTGTATTTTAATCATTTTAGTCCAAAATTGTCAAATACAATTCTAATTGATTCCAAATCAATCCCAAAATGATTTATAAATGTCTAATACATGAAAAAAAATTTGAAACTCATAGAACCCGAATTTCCAGAATTTGCCGAATGGTCCCTAAACTTTCAAGAATTTACAATTTGGTCCTTTTTTATTCAAAACATGTCAAGATCAAATCCAAAAATTCCCAAATTTAATATACATCATATATAAATCAAATCTCATCACATATATGAAAAGCCCCAAATTTGGTGAAGGTTAAAAACCCTAAATTTTTAATTTCACAAATTAACAAAATTAACACCAAATTAATTAAATTCAATACTTTAATTCAATTCTCACAACACCAATCAAGCCTCAATATCATGAAACAACTCAAGAACAATTTTAGGTCATTTATGAGTGGCTAAGTAACTCTAGAATGGAAAAAAACATTATCAAATAATTTAAAGAATACTTTATTACACCTAATAAGCATTCTTTGAATTCATACATGTTTACATCTTTCTATCAAGCTTCCAACCACCAAAATTCATCAAAAAAAGAGTAGAGAAGAAACTAAGCTACTCATATAGAAGCCTAGTATGAAAGAAACAATTTTCATAAAGGGAAAAGTAAGAAAAACTTACTAAAATTCTTGATTTTCCAAGCTTTTCTTCCTTTTTTTTTCTCATTTTATCTCTTTCTTTGTTTGTATTTGATTTTAGGGTTCTTGAAATTATGAAACAAAAATGAAAAAGATGGCTTTTATATTTTTTCTCAAAATCCATGAAAATTGGCAAAAAAAAAATAAAAATACAAGCCAAGTGTTATATTTTTATTTCATTAATTAATTGGAAAATAATTTAATGAAAATTTATGGTAATAAATCATCAAACAATTTGATGTTTATCATAAATAATCCATTAAATCATGCCATTTTATCCAATAAAAATTGGCCACTTTATCCAATTAAATAAAGCCATTTATCTTACTTTATTAAAGTAAAAGATATTTAATTATTTAATTTATTTATTTATTCAACATTTGAATAATCAAATAATTAAATACACATATCTCAAATATATATTATATTTACATTAAATAATCAAAATACATATATTAATAATAAATGTCAAATATCACAATTCAACATTTAATAAATGGCCGAAAGATCCCAACCTCAGGTATCTTCGTTTAACCGTTAAACGACTTATAAATAATCAGTATTATTTATAAAAGTTGCCCTAGTTCCCTACGAGTATATCTCATTAGTGAGACTCTCTAGGTTCAGGCATATCCGTCATGAAATCCAATTTAATGTCCATAATCTACCCATCCGTAAATTATGACGAACATGGATAAAATCTTTGAACCGTATGTTGGGTTTCTATTAAGTCCCAAGGATCAATTCAAGGAAGAAATCATATGTGAATACTCGTAAAAGCATGGCGGAATCATACTTACAACGATCGGTTATGCGATGCGAGGAACAAAAACTCCTTTTGCTCCTCCTATAAGCTCTCGGCAGTGGGCATTTTGTGCTTCTTGTCATTTTCGGTCAACCTCCATTGATGGATCTCCAAGCTCCAAGCTTCATTTGGTGATTCCATGCTCACAAGTTGAATTCCCTATCACCTTAGATGACCCTTCATGTGCTAGCATAGGAAAGATTTTCCACAAAACTTCCTTGTATCTTCTTGTAATTAAAATTGGGAGATAAGCATTTCTTGGCCCTTGGCCGAATGATAGAGAAGAGAGGAAGGAGAGAATGTGTTGTGTTAAGTGAGTGAGAGAATTTGTGTGTTATGTATCTAATACCAAAAAAGAAAGTCAAATACCAAATAATAAAATAATGGTAAATGTCTTTCAAGTCACACAACCACCACCATCAATCAATAGTGACATGTTGTCAATCACTCAAAGTGACAAGACATCTATCACTTGATTGACTAGTGATTTGACGCTTGATGTGACTTGTGGGCCGCACTTGAATTCGAAATGCGAGTGCGCCCACAAACACTCCCGGGCTCGGGTTCGCTAATTCCAAATTAACGAATTTTTCATTGCGACGTAATTAAATCAAATTCAATTAAATAATTTTGCCTAGCAAAATTACTATTCACGTCGCTAACGAATTAATTCTAAATTAACTCGTTCGCCCGAATTAAAATCTAATTTTAATTCCGTGTCGAAATCCAATTTTGTATAATATATCGAATATATTATTTTATCGATTAATTCCAAATTAATCGTTCTCTCTCTTTAAATAATATTTTATCCCAGATAAAATATCTCCGTAATTAATCCCAGATTAATTTTCTCTCTCTTATAATTAATCCCAGATTAATAAAGTGCGAGTCATACGTCATCGGTGAATCTTCGGAAGCGACCCATGAGATCCCCGGATATGTTGGCAGTAAATCCGGTCGTCGGACTATCCGAACACGTACGTACCTAGTACTACATTTTTACCGATTTACAAGACATGGTTGGCTACCAGCAAAGCACCGTGCCTACCCAATTCTCCAGAAATATTCTTACTAGATATGTTATCTATATCAGGCGTAGTATACGTAGTATTGCGTATTGCGATCCAGCATCAGATGTCACGTGCAAGGCCTGGGGCTGGAAATGTGTCTGCCCAGTACGAAGCACATATCGGATCTCTGGTAACTAGTCTCTATGATCGGATAAACATGACCTAGTCATTATATCCCGATAGCTGCAGCATATAAGAGCACCAGTTCTGTATCCTACGTGATCATCATCTCCACTATGACTGGAGTGATACTTATGTCTTGACATCACACCCAATACACTACGATTCTCAATATACCCAGAAGAGGCGTACACAGAACCTGTTAAAGCCCTGGATGACCAAAACCAAAGTATATTGATTGTCGCAAGTATTAGCGGTGCAAGTCTCAGGTTAAGACCAAATACACCTACCCTGATTCGGACTTCCATAGACAGATAGTCATACTACCAATAGAATTCTGAGGGGTCTATCCGGAGAGAAGTTGTTTCCATCCCATCGGTAAACACAACTTCCTATTACACTTGCATGAGTATCATATACCCAAATATATGAGAACTATGCTGTTATGCTCCCACAACGCGCACAAGTGTAATACTAGTCTTCTACGCATTATCGATGTCCAATCTCGATAATACTCTGACTAGGGATATTTAATGATTAAACCTTCGTGGATTGATAATGTCTCATATCATCTCAATCCGGAACTAATCATATGGACCTTTCATCATTTATATATATCTTGGTAATCTAATTACAAATGATAAAAGGGCAATTTCCTTTGTCACATTGTTAATTTGTACAACAACACCATGATCTGTACAAATAGTGATGTTATGGGTCATAATTGTCCAACAATCTCCCATTTGGCCTATAGCCAATCACTCAAGGGTCCTACACCCAAACTATGTACGGTTCGCTCAAACTTCTGCTGAGAAAAGGCTTTCGTCAGCGGATTTGCAGTATTATCATCTGATGCGATTTATTCGATCATCACATCACCACGATGTATGATCCGAACGAATCAGATGAATATTTGAAGTATATATCTGGATCGTTGATGAGACCATTAATTCTTTAGCCTGTGTTGTAGCCTAGCTCAGCTGCTAACAGAACTACATCTAATCTAATTAGATTTATTATCGACCTAAATGGCTTCTATTGCTGCCTCAGCTGCGGCAATAACCCGCTTGTGTTGTTTATTCGGTAACAGTATCTTGCTTGGAATATTTCCAGCTCACTGTTCCGATATTCAAACTTTATTGTACCTTTGTTACGACTTATAGTCGTTTTCATCGGTTTGGAAACTTGCAGCAGTGAACCCAGTCACTTCAAGTTCTTCTTCTCCATAGTATAAGACAGCATCATTAGTTCCTCTAAGATACTAAAGGATGTTCTTAACATCAATCCAGTGACTATCACTTGGATTGGCCTGATCGTGACTCCATATGCTCAAAGCATATGAGACACCAGGTCGCGTATATTTATTTCAATGTACAATTTCTCGGAGAGTATTAAAAAATTTAAATATATTCCAGTAGATCTTTATTCCTAGAATAAAGGTTGTCTCTCCCAAGAATTCTACGGAGAATTATCATGAAAGCCAAGCTTTCACACCGATTGTATAATGGGAAATATCATTTCCAAGAAATGATATATCATCATTATATAGGACATTCACTGTCAGTTCGCTGCCACTAACCTCCTTATATACATAAAATCATTTTCGTTTTGAATTAAATCATATACCATTATGATTACATCGAAATGATAGTTCTAAGACACAATGTTGATAACATACCTTTTCGCTACAAGCCCAGCTTAGTACGTTGGTATGTTGCCTTCCATGTATGTCTTCCTTGAAGACTTATATAGTACCAATAGGCACAATGTCTTGCGGTACATCAACTAGTGTCTAAACATAGTTGGTATACATGGGATCTATTTCGGACATCATGGCACTTTTCCATAATAGGGAGTCGATACCTTGTATCACTTCCTCATATGTAGTCATTTTTTTTCCTTAATAAGATTGACATCTTTATGAGGTGAGATCAGAAACCCATACCCCAGGTTGTTTTCTGACTCTCTCCGACCTACGCGGTTCTTGTGTATTCGAAGATTATTGGTATAGTTTCATCATTGATGAACTATTTGTGTTCCATTAAGGATTGGTACCTGGAACAGTATTACTCTGATTTTCATCGATTTTATTTTCCTCCCACTTACCACTGCATATAGGTATTCCTCTTAGGAAAACCGCATGGCGAGCAACAATTACATTGTTCTCTTTTGAGTTGTATAAGTACTATACTTTGGTTTCCCTAGGATAACCTACAATTAGGTACTTATCCGATTTGGGTTCTAGTTTGGTATCATCCAAACACATACCCAAATTTTCAGAATGAGAAAACCCAGTTTCTTTCCTGTTCATATCTAAAATGAAGTCTGTCAAACCGATTTTTATGGAACCTTATTCAAAGTAAGTTATGCACTGTTTAATGCGTATCCCTTTAACGAAATGGTAGCTCAGAGCGACTCATAATTACCTTATCATGTCTAACAAAATTCGATTTCTCCGTTCAGACACACCGTCAAACTAACGTGTTCTGGGAGGAGTCCTCATTGAAAGATACTATACTCTTTCAAGTATATGAGAAACTTATTGCTTAAATATTTTCATCATGGTCTAACCGTGATGGTTTATACTTTAGCCGATCTGTTTGTCTACTTTGTGTCGAAACTCTTTGAATTAATCAAAAGTTTTTGATTCGTGTTTCAAAAGAAACACATAACCATAACGCGATGCCACATCCGTAAAGGTCACGAAATATTCATATCCACATCTAGCCTAGCTAGACATGGGCCCACTTACGTCACTATGACTGAGGGCTAACAGATCGGTGGCATTTACACTTTTACCAAGTAAAGGTGTTATAGGCACTTTGCCTAATATACTAGATTCGTAGACATTATTTGAATGGAATCAAATTTGTCCTAGTACCCACTCTTCGAAAGTGTGGATATACGAGTCTTGTTAATTGTGTCCCAGACAACAATGCCACTTATAAGTCTCAACTGATTAAATTAGTTTGAGCTATTTGTTTGTCCTATTATATGTTTGAGATTTATTTATATTCAAAATATAAATACTGTTATTCACATCTAATGTGTTTATTTCAATATCATCTTTATAAAATGAAACACTTTAGTGTTCTAGAATATAAAGGTATACCCGCAACGGGTTAAACCATGATATAGAGATAATGTTTCTAGTCAAACTAGTTACATTCTAACAGTTTGCTAATTTAAGTACACACCAGAAGGGTTGTTCCTAAACTTAGGTATCTACGGTTAAAACAGCGACTTTCGTCCCGTTTTTGATTCACAGATAAATCTCAACTGAAGTCAGTATCTGCTAACCAGCAGATTCTACACACCAGTACATATTTATGTACCACTTTTAGTATCTAAAATCCAATTTTAATACTAGTAGTGAACATATTTATGACAAACATTCTTGAAGTCAGAGCCTTGCCCGTCTTCAATTCCTTCATTTATGCCTTGTCCATACGACAGTCACGCTTCAGTGACCCCGTTTTCCACAGTTTAGGCAGACATTTTGGGATATGTCATTTGTCTTCCTAGAAGATTATAATGACTTTTCCTTTGCCCTTTTCCACATCCCAGAAACCTTTGGCCAAGCCTTGGCTTTCTAGAATATCGAAGTAAGGTGCGCCTTGCGCTTCTTGCCTTATTGCAAACTTTGGCTTTGTCTCCTTGAGCATAGCCATTAACTCTCCAAGAGTTTACTATTGCAGTTTGTACTTCTAAGATCTAAGAATATATCTATGAAGATCCTTCAATTTCATTATCATACTATAACGATCTAATCCTTAGTTCTGATTAAGAAATTAAAGAGTCTATTTGGCAAGCATAATGGATTAAGCACTAAAGTTATCATCACATGAATATTCCAAATATCATGTTCTACTATTTGCTTAACTCCGGGCTTGGCCTAAGATGTTATTTTATCAAATAAAGTAAATTCTTAGTTTCCAGGACTATCCTGAAGTTTTTATTCCCAATTTGAAAATAAAGCCGTTTAAAATATTTTCACCCAGGTTATATTTTAAACGC